>MU401538.1:0-105460 GCA_022579005.1 Poronia punctata
TATTTTTTTAACTAAAATATTTTTTTTTACTTTTTTTATTAGTTTAGTAAAAAAAGCGTTAACTTAAAGTTAAAAACAGTTTTTAATTATATAGCCTTTTTTTTTATAGTTAAAGTAAGTATTATTTTCTTAGTAAACTTTTTTTTTAATTTTAAATAGCTACTTATAAATAGTAGGCTTTAAAGTAAAAATAAAAAGTTTTTAGTTTAAAATTATGCTTTTATAAAGTTGTACTGCTAGCTTAGCTTTAGCTTTTTACTTTTAGTTTTTAATTTATTAATTAAGCATTTTTTTTTAAAAAAATTTATAAAAAGTTTTATAAAAAACGTTTAAGTTATAAATATAAAAGCAAAAAACGTAGCTAATTAAAATTCTTATACTATAATATAGCTTTTTTTTTTAAAAAAAGTATAGTTTATAAGCTTAAACTAATAACTTAATAAAGTAGCTAATATAAACTTAAATATTTTAAATAAAAAAATTATTAAAGTTTATAGTAGTAAGCTTTTAAATAGCAACTTTTACTTAGTTAACTAATTTATAAATAGTTTTAAAAACTTAAATTATTTTAGCAATATATATAAAGCCTACTTTATAGTTATAAGCACTAAAATATACTTTAACTTGCTGCTAAAGCTAGCTAAAAAAGTATGCAAATATATATTTTAGTTATTATTTTTTATTATAAAAAGTGTACATGTTAAAGTTAAGCTTTAAAGTAATTATTTAAACTTAATTATTAAAGTTGTTAGTTTTTTTATTAAAAATTAAAAGTTTAAAACTTTTAGCTTAAGATTTTTTTTTAAAATAAAGGTTTAGTATATTAATTAAAGTAGTAATAAGCTAAAAAATAAAGTTAGCAGCTAAGCTTTAAGCAATAAAAGTGCTTTTGCTAAAAGTATTGCTTAGCAAAGTAGCATATTTTTTAAAGGTTATAATATAGTTGCTAGCAAAAGTACTTTTTATATTAACTTATATATTAATTTAGTTTAGCTTATTTTATATTTATTAAAATTTAGCTAAAAAAGCTTAAAAAGCTATAGTATTTAAGTTAGTTAAGTTAAGTACTAAAGCTTATTTTTTAGTAAAAAAAATAAGCTAGTTAGCTATGCTAATAATAAAAGCTACTAAGGTAGCAAGGTTATTTATAGCTTTTATAGTATTAAATTGTTAATTAAGTTTGTTTTCTTTTTTTTTGTTAAAGTTAAAATTATTTTCTTTTTTTTTTTCTTTTAACTTAAAGTTATTAAAAATAAAAGTATTAGTTATAATAAAAAAACTGTTTTTTATAATAATAAGTTAAGTTGCTTACTGTACACTATAGCGTATAAAGTTTTAAGTTAGTTAGTTATATATAAATATTAATTATATATATAAAGTTTAGTTAAGTTAAGTTAGTTTAAAGTTAATAATTTTATTTTTTAGCTACTAAATTTAGCAAAAAGTATAAAGTAAGTAGTAAATTAATTATATAAAAATAATTAATTAATAAAACTTAAAATAGTATAATAATTAGTAAAGCATAATAGCTATATATTAACGCTATATAAAAGATTTTAAGTTAAAAAAAAAAAAAAAAAACTAGCTACGCTAAAATCTATCCTCTTGCTACTTATATATAAATACTTAGCTAAAAATATAAATATGCAACTAATTAGATTATTTTGCTAAGTAAGTCCGGCTAAGCAAGGGCAGTATTTAGTACTACCCTGGACTTACTTTGTAATAACGTGCATAGTTTATAGGTTATATAACTATTCCCTTAGTCACGTGACCTTAGACTAACAGGCATGGCCGTTATATTTATTAAGTTGTTAAAAGCTTTAATATTTATAGTGCTATTAAAGTTAAAAATAGCTTTTTTTTTATTTTTTATAAGCGCTATAAATAAAAAACTAGGTTTATTAGTTTTTTTAATATATAGCTTAGCAAAAGCTTTTACTAGCTTATAAGTTTTTTAGTAGAATTTTTTAATTATTTATTTATAACGTATTTTTTTAAAAGTGTTTTTAGCTATACGTTAGTTAAATACCTAAGCTTGTTTTATTAAAATTTTTAAAGTGTTTTTATTATTAAATTTTTTAGCAATATAACTTAAAGTTTTACTTTTTGTTTTTAAAAATAAGTAAAAAAGTATAATAAATTATTAGCAAGCTTTTATTTAAAAAATTTTATTTGTTTTAAAAATAGTTTTTATAAAGTTATTATTTTAATATAATATTTTAGCTAAAGCTTATTACTTTATAGCTATGCGTATTTTTATACGTTTTTTATTTTTTTAAGCTATAACTAGTTAGTAGCTAAAATATTAGTTTTTAGCAGCGCTACTAATATAGTACTACTAAGTTAAGTCAATTTTAATTAAGTTAAGTTATTAAGTTAAAATATTACGTTTTTTAACTAGTGTTAATAACTTTAAAATTATTATAATTAGGTTATAAAAAAAGCAAAGCTTTTAAAGGTAACTTAATTTATTGCTAAAAATCTTAAAGTAAAAAGAAAAAAAAAAAAAGCTTTTAAGCTCTTATTAAAAGTATAGACCTATATATGCACTAACTAGTAAGGCTGCAGCTATTTATAAGTACAGGCCTTTATATTTACTGTTTAAAAAAGGTAATAGCTATAAGCTACCTAATTAGCTATACTGCTATTAACTAATCTATAACTTTTAGCTTTTTAAAAAAAACTTTAAAAAGGTTTTAAAGCTAGGCTTTTAATATTAATAGCTTATTACTTATAAACTAATAAAGCGTTAAAGCAAAGAAATTAAATAGTTAAAATAGCTATTTGTTTTTATTATTTTAAATACTTAAATTATAAATAAATTAACTTATTACTAGTTTTATAATAAAATTTAAATAGCGTATATTTTAAAATAATTAAAGCTTTAGCATATAAACTACTTTTTAAATTTTAGCTTTTTAAATTTAATAATATAATTATATAATTTAAAAGCCTATTAAAATTAGACTTAAATACTTTAAATACTATTTAAACTTATTTACGCTAAAACGTTAAGCTAGCTATAAACTTTACTATTACTTAAGCTAAGCAATACTATAATAAAAAATATAAACTTATTAAGTTTAATATAAAAAACAAAGTTTACTTTTAGCTATATTATAGCTACTATTTACTTAAACAACTATTTTAAAAATATTTACAATAGCGTACAAGCTTATAAAAAGTAAAAAAAAAAATTAAAAAATTAGCTTATAAAATTAACTTTTTTAAAACTTTTAAAATTTACTTAGTTATTTTTATAGCTTACTTATTTTTTAAACAAAAAAAAAAAAACTTATTTTATAAGTTTATTTTAGCTTTTAGTTTTATTTAAAATAACTAGCTAAATTAAAATAAAGTAAAAGATTTATTTAAAATTAAAACTATTTTAAACTATTACTTAAACTGCTTTAAAATAAAATATTAGTACTTAGTTAAATAAAAAAAGTATAGTTATAAAAATAACTAATAGCGCTTAAAATAATAGCTATATAACGCAAAAGCACTTATTAAAAAATACTAAGTTTAAAAAAAAAGTAAACTAGAAATAGAAAAAAAAACTACTAATTAGCTTAGCTGCATTTTGCGCAAACAACCTTAAAAGGTAAAAAAAACAAAAAAAGTGCAAAAATAAAAAAATTTACCTTTGTTTACATTTTATTAAAGTTAACGCTAATTTCTTAAGTAGCTAGCACTTAATACAACATATTATAAAGGAACTTAAAGAATAAGGTCTCGTAGCCTATAAATTAAATAGCTAAATTAAATAAAGACTAGCGTACTAAGGTTAATTAGTTAAATAATAACTAATTAACCTAACCTTGCTAGATTCCTTTTTTTAGATTATTAATCTACAGAATTTACTACACTATCTTATAGTTCCCTTTACTAATATTATAAGTAAAGTTAAAAAAACATAATGCGTTATTATTATATTAACATTTTAGCAGCTTTTTATTAAATGCTATAATGTTTAAAAAAAGTTTAATATATAGTTTATAGCATATAAAGCTATTTAACTTTTAAATAGTTTAAAATAAAAACTTGCTTTTTATAAAATAAGCTATAAGTGCTTTTTTAGCAATTTAGCTATAAGCTGCTAACATATTATAAAAACTAATATTTTTTAAAAGCTTTTTAAAAAAAAGTTAAAAATGCTTATAAGCAAAAAAAAAAAGCGCATAAAGCTAAAGCTGCTGCTTAAAATAAAAAGTTAATAAAAGTTAAAAATAAAAAAAAAAAGCTAAAAAGTAATTTTTATAAGTTAGTAGTAAGTTATTATTATATTACTTATACTTTATAAAAATTTTAAGTTATTAAACTTATTATTTACTTAAAATATAAAATATATTTTAATATATATAACTATTATAAGCTAGTAGTGCTTTATTTATAATTTATAAAAAATTTAAATATTTAAGTAAAATAAAGTATATAGTATTATAAGTAAACTATATTAATTATTAAGTACTAAAGCTTATAGTAAACTTGCTTTAAAGCTTAAAAAAGTTTAAAAGTAATACTTTATAATAGCGTTTAAATATATTTAATAATTACTTACTAAGCAGTTTTATTTTAGCGCTTATTAAGCTTATATTATAAACATACTATATTGCTTTTTTATAAAAGCTATATTTAATATAAGTTTTTAATAAAATACTAAAGTTAGCTAAGTATTTAGCTAAAATAGCTAAAGCTTTTTAATATAAAAACATATTAGCTTTAAGCTAAAAAAAAGCAAAAAGCTAATAATATAAGTTAAAAATAAAGTTTAACTAAGCAAAGTTTTTATATGCTTAACTAAGTAAACTGCTAGCTTAGTTATATAAATTATAATGTTTATATTATTTTAGTTATAATTTATTTTTAAAGTATAAAGAAAAATGTAAAAGTAGTTAGTTTAAAGCAAAAAGTTAATATACTTTTATATTAAGCTAAATTTTATAAAATAGTAAGTATTTAAAGCATTATAGTTAAAGCAAGTAATTTTATTAAAACATAAAAAGCTATACGAAGCTAGCAAAAATACTATATTAGTAATATAAGTATTTTTTAAATTTTTATTTATATAAGCTTATATAAATAATAGTTGTGCTAATAGCTAGGCTAAAATTAGCTACTTTTTTTTATTATATATAAAGTAAAAAAAAAAGTACGTTGCTTTTTATACTAAATAGTAAATATATAAGCTATTAAAAATTATTAAATTAAGTATTAAGTTAATAT
This sequence comes from Poronia punctata, assembly GCA_022579005.1. NCBI lineage: Eukaryota > Fungi > Ascomycota > Sordariomycetes > Xylariales > Xylariaceae > Poronia > Poronia punctata. Next base: position 5,230 of record MU401538.1, read on the forward strand.
AAATTGCTTATAGTTTAAATAATTAAAATAAAAGTATTAACTTTTAAATATAAGTTATTAATTATTTATAAGTATAGTTAAAAATATAGTAAATAAAAACTTTTTTTTAAATAAGCTAAAGCTAAAAGTTATAAAAGCTATATTATTATTTAAATTAGCTTATTGCTAATTTATATTTTTACTAAGTAAACTTTACTATATTAGCTTAAAATAAACAAATATAGTTTAAGTTTATTATTAAGCTTACTATATGCTTAAAAAAGCGCTTAAAAAAGTATTTTTTAAAAAAAGCTACTAAATAAAATATAAGTTAGTTAATATTTAAGTATTAAACTATAAAAAAGCGTTTACTAAGCTATTATTAGCTAAAAAAACGTAGTAAATATATAATAAAATATTTAATATTACTACTATTATTAGCACTTTATAAAGTAAAGCTAAAAAAAGCAAGTTTTATATTAAAGCGTTAGTAATGCTAGCTTAAGCTATTATATTATTAATATAAATAATTATAGTGCTTAACTACTAGATTATATATTATAAAGCAAAAGCAATTATAATTATATTAATTTTAACTATATTTATATATATAGCTATTTTAAAGCTATTTTAATAATACTAGTATACTTAATATAAACTAATTAGCAAAGCTATATACTAATTTAACTATGCTAAGCTAGCTTAGTACTAAAAGCTGTTTAAACTATAGCTTAAAGCGTTAGTAAATAAATAAAACGTTAAGCAATTATTTATTAAAAGCGTAAAAAACTTATTAAACGTTTTAATTAAGTTTTTTTACTATTTAAAGTTTATTTATGCTATTAAAAGTAAAACATATAGCTAATAGCTTTAAAAAAGTTATAATAATTATTATAAGTTAACTAAAAAAGCTTTTTTAATAAGTATAACTAATAAGCAAAAAAAAAAGTAGCTTATTAAAAACTTAAGTTTATTTTTTATAACTAAAAATTATAATAAAGCAAAAAATATTAAATAGTTTGCTTTTTAAAGCTTTATATTTAATAAAAGCATAGTTATTAATATAAAATTAATTATAATATTAAATATTTTAATATAAGTACTTTTAACGTTTTTTTTATTATTAAAAAAAAAGCTAAAAGCTTAAGCAAAAAAAAAGTATATATTATATACTTTAAGCGTATAGCATACTATTAACTTTAAAATAATAAAAATAAAGTTATTAAAATAATATATAATACTAAGCTAAAGTAATAAGATTTATAGCATTTAATAAAAGCTTTTTATAAAAAAGTTAAATAAAAAAAAGCTAAATAAAGCTTAAAAAGTAAGCAGTTTTTAGTATAAAAATGTTTTTTTTATTAAAAAGCAAGTAGCTAATATTATAATAACGTAATTAGTATAAGCTAAAAAGCGTTTTTTAAATTTTTTTTAATAAAGTATATTTTATAGCTAGCTTGTTAAACTAAATTAAAAATATTTATAATTATAGTATATTTTAATATACTATATTTAGCTAAAATATAGTTATTAACTAATTATTTATTAAAGTAAAAAAGGTAATATATATATTAATAGCTTTTATTAAATTTAAAAACTAAGCTAAGTAGTAAAATTAAAAGCTTTATATAAAATAAAACTTTTATAATTTTTTTAAAAGCTAGGTTTATAATAATTTGCTGCTTAATAACTATATAGTTATTGTTTATAAAATAAAAGTTTTTTAATTAAACTAGTTTTAAAAACAATACTAAGCTAAGCAAAGCTTTAAAATATAAAATTTTGCTTATTATTAGTTTTAAGTTGCTAAAGTATTAAAAAAAGCTAAGCTTTTAAATATATATATTTAAAAGTAAAAAAAAGTTAATTAATAAAAAGCTTTTTAAGTTAAAAGTAAAAAAAAAAAAGGTTATATTATGCGCTAGTTAAGCTAGTATAAAGTATAGTTTGCTAATTTAGCTTATAACGCTTTAGTTTTTTTAAAAAAAGCGCTTTTAAATTAAAAGCAGCTTTAGTTTTAAGTTATTAACGCTTAAAAGTTAGCTAAAAAATAGTTAGTTTTTAACTATATTGTTTTAATTTTTTTTAAAGCAAGCAAAAGCTTTATATAACTTAAACTTATAGTAGCTATAAATATAAAAGCAATAGTAGCATGTTTTTATTAAGTTATATTTATTTTTATTTTATTAAATATAAGTATTATAGCTTAATAATAAGCTATTAAAAGTAATATTTAATTAAAGTAACTATTTTAGCATATATTGTAAAAAAAACTATTATTTTTAACTAATATTTTGCTTAGCTTAAAGATTTATATTATAAAAGCTTGCATTAATAAACTTTATTTATATTATTATAAATATAATAATAGCTTAAAGTTTATATATTATTAATAGCTTAAAAATATGTTAGCTAAAGTTATTTATTACTTAAATAACTTTAAAATGCTTTATAAAAAAGCAAGCATATATTGCTATATAAGTTATAAAATAATATACTTAAATACTAATATTTATATTATAAGCTTTAAGTTTTGCTATTAAAGCAACTATTATAACTATGCTTATTTGCTAATTAGTATATAATTAAAATATAAAAAATATATTATACGCTTTAACTTAAAGCTTAATTAAATTAGCTATATTAAGTTTATTTTAATAAATACTTTAAATATACTTAAAATTAATATTAAAAAACTTTTTTATAGTTATAATAATAATAAAAAAGTATTTATAAATCTTATTAAGTAACTAATTAAAGCTAAGTTAGTTTTAAGCTTATAATATATTTAAAATATAAGTTAGCATTGCTAACTATACTTTTTTAGCTTTAAATTATTTAAAATACTTAAAGTAGCAAGTATAAACTAGTTATTTATAACGCTTTAAGTTTTTATTTACTTAAGCTAAAGCTTTAGCTAAGTTAGCTATTATATACTTTATTAGTATATTAAACACTTTAAGCTAAGTTAATAATTTAACTAAGCTTAAAATAACTAATAGCTAAAAACTGCTTATAAAAACGTTATTATTTATAAGCTATAATAGCTTAGTTTAAGCTTTTTAGCTTAGTTAGCTTTTAATTTGCTAAGTAAAGTTAATATTTTTATATAAATTTTTTATACGCTATTTACTTTTTATAAATTTTATAGCAGCTATTATAATAAGTAATAAAGCTATTAAAAAAAATAAGTAAACTTAAAAAAGTAATAATTTAATATATAATATAACATTATTATATTAACATATTATTTTTAAATTAATTTTAACCTACTAGCGCTGCAAAATATATATAAAAAGTATAGTATAAAAGGTAAGGTTATAAGTAGGGCCCTGCAGGCCTATAGACTAAGCTATCTACACATTTCTTTTTAGAATATTTGTTATTTATTAAAAAATATCTGATTCCCGCTTATTAGTCTTCTATGTATTGCTGCTTACGCGTAAGTATACGAGTAGGTACCCAGCCCGCATCAACCTGTAAGGTAGCGGCAGGCTCTGGGGCGCCAAGACGGTACTGACATGCCCAATACACACTGTACACGTCAGACCTGTGTGCATAATATATGTTGCATAACTGACCCCTCTGCTCCAGTCAGAACAACTCAATTTGAGCCTCAAGATTGAAATTTTCCTACCACTCTGACCCTGAAGCCCCGCACAACACTCTCATATGTAAGCATAATAACTCTAGTCTAGTACCTAGGGCTAGAGGTCTTGAGATGTTGAGCATTGCATGAACATAAAGACAGTATGCGCACCGTGTGCTGCTACAAGCCTACAACCAACTGCGCCTACGAACATCACTTTTGGCCGCAGGAAGAGGCGACCACCTGCATCCCCTGTGTTCACCCTATAGCAATCGTTGACGAACGTATATACGGCGACCATGAACCAACCGGGGAAACGGGGTGGGCCTTCTCCCGTAACCAGTCCAACAGAAGATGAAGTACCTTTCTATATAGGTTAGAGACCAATGGAAGGGAAAGCCTAAAGGGAATAATCGAGTCGGATGGGCTATCTACCAGGCAGTCCCGTTGGTCTCGTCAGTTCCCCGGCAGACATGTATATCCGAATACCACTCCCAACGTTTGGTCTGGAAAGTACCTACCTATCTCTTACCAGAGACCCCCTCTCTATGTCAGGCTGGGTGTCACCAAACACCCCCCAGGTCTTTTGGTTACCAACGCTCAAACCATTTCGGGCATGGCGATGACTGAAAGCGTTTTACTCATGCACAGATGCTCAACGGGTACCACGACCCTACTGACTGCAGCAATCATGCCGTGTTCGTACCTCAAGCTTCCCACCTTTTAGTACTTTCAAGATGGACCCTCTACGCATGATATGCCTTATCCTGTTTCTTTTTTCTTTTTTCTTCCTAAGTGAGTGGAACGGGTACGGACCGTACTAGCTTACCTACGGGACACACAAGCCATGACTCTCAGACCGAAAGAAGCTTGATGTTTTCCGTCGCCTTACGCTGTTGCATGAGGCAGGCCACTTTGTGAGTGGGTTCGCGCTTCAAACAAAAGTGGGTTTTTCCCCCCCCCCCCCCCCCCCCCAGAAGATGTGTGAGGTATTCCAAGGCTCTCACTCTCAGTCTGGGCAGAGAAGAAGGCAACAAAAAAAAAAGCAAGCAAACAGTCATCAGCTAGGTTAAGTCTTCGATGATAGGATCATTCCCGCGCTCTTCTTACTCATCGCCCCCCCCTGCCCAGCCTGACGTTGGTTGTAACACGTCGCACTTCTTCTTCTCTTTCACGTTTCCAATTTTTTTTATCTTTTCTTTTCTTTTCTCTTACTTGATTTAGCCGCGTTCGAAAAAAACCCGTATCCATTCTGCCTCGCTGTTTTTTTTTTTCATCATCATCATCCTCTCTATATTTGCTCACCGCCTGTCAGACATCTGTAGTAGGTAGGTAGGTAAAGTAGTACAAGTAACAGCTTTCAAGACACATAGCCCGATGCGCAGGCTGGCACGCAAACGACGAGGGGAGGGTAAACCTATCTATCCCTTTCATCCATTTTGCACGGTTACGGTACTCTTCTAGGTTGGAAAAAGAAGCCTAGCCCAAGGCACCTAGACAGTCATTATCTGTCCGCTGAGCCTTGGTCTTGGTCTTGGTCTTGGCTACTACCTAACCTACCAAATCGTGGAACAGAAACCGAGAGAATCTACCATGATGATGACTCTTCCCTGTGCTCGCATGCTCAGCCACTTCTACCAGACATCTACTGTTTACTTTGCTTGTCTCACTTGCCTTCCTTGTCCTATCATTCTTTCCCCAAGTGAAGTACATATACTCGTAGATGGCTGTTGTTAGCTATGCCATCGGCCCTCCCCCCCCCCCTTCAAGTGGAGTGTTGGGGCTGGAACACCCAAACCCTTCCCTTCCTTTGCCCACGGGGTCCTAGCCACCCCACTATGCATGCGTGGTCCTTTCTTAAATCCTTCTCACACAGACCCAACGTTGGTGATGTGATGGTCCAGCCTCCCAACGGGTGTGGCGCTTACGAGTAGGTAGTCCAGCTCTTTGGGGGATGAACGCTTAAAAGAAGATCAACTTTCTATCTGTCTATCTATTTATCTATCTATCTAAGGAAGTTTATAAAGAAGCTGACTTTTTTTTCCCTTTTTTGGCCCCTGAACCCACAATGGTACATGAAAAATTTGTTGGGGGACGAACAAAACATGAAACGTCGGGAAAAAAATGCGTGAGCCCCAGGCAGCGAGCCATTCTAAGGAAAAAATCTTTTCTAAGAAAACCCCCGTCTTGTAGCATTCGTCCCCTTTCCACCACCTTTTTGATACACCCACCCCACAATAGACCGAAATAGTTCAGTTCAGGCGACGGCTCATGGAAAATTCGCCACCATGGTCGCTTTGTCAGCGGCTGCTTGATCGAACGGCTGAACGAAGGGGACAACGTTGTCGTCAGGCTTTTGAGATATTTTTATCGGACTCTTAAGCGGTTCCCCAGACCTTGCAACCACGGTCTCGCCCGTGACGGCAGTGGCTACAATCGCTGTCATAGGTATATGACAGGTTGGCAAAACCGCAGTTACACTGTACGTTTTGTTAATTAGTAAGCGGGGGAATAAAGACAAGATAAGCCAGGCCTGAACTCACGCAGTTCCATCTCCACTTAGATGGGTCGTTCTGGGGATTACCGACGCCGTAATCGCGGCGGGGAGGTGCTGGGCTGGTCATTCCGATGGGATGGCCGCGGGAGCCACTGCTGTAGCTGTAGCTCTCGTAGTGCTGGCTGCTCTGTCTCGGCATTGTCACGGTTTAAAGACGTAAAGATGTAAAGGTGGAAGTGTGGGATGTTGTATAGGGGTTTTGATCTGTGGATGGGAGTTGAGTGCTCTCGGTTGTTTGCGGATGGTGATGTAGAGAGAGATGTCCTAATCCGAGGGGCCTGAGGTCCCGTCTTTATATGCATTTCCTGGAGGGTGTATCGCAGAGGATTACACCCTCGATGAGCGTAACAGACATACGACATAGTTACTCATCGAAGATGTTTCCAACTCCTCCTACTCAGCCCATGTTTTCACCGAAGGGGCTGTGATATGGGATATCCGTTAGTTCATGACCGTAACATCGTACCGAGATATTCGGCAGTGAAGTCGGATTGGTGGGATTTGCGGTATGTTATATTTGGCACCTTGGATGTAGCAAACAGGTGTTAGGCGTAGGTATAAAAAGAAAGCCCACATGTCCACCCTCAACTAGCACCCGGGCAGGTAATAGGGAAACAAGGTGGTCGAGCAAAGGGCCAGTGTAACCGGACCCTCGTCCGTATGTCTCCGATGAGCAAGCGAATTTCTCCTACCCGTGAGCCCCGGTTGGGGCTTATTCCCCGTAGACGTAACACCTTAGGTAGCGGTTGGTGTTGGTCGGTACGGTTCGGTGAGCCCTGCAGGAGTTTGATTGACGATTGAACGAGCGTTGGGAATGTGCATAGAGGCATTGCTTGGAACGAGATCCACTTTCGAACAAACACATCTCGCAGGTGATCGGTTTCTGACGTTTGTTGTCGTAAAAGGGACTGTTGGATACAGGCGTGCCAAGAAACTAAGCCCTACGAGGGTGCAGAGTCGTATGCATAGAATAAGTACCTAACAGGAAATCACCCGGTAGTTCGCACCCAAGCAACTGGGAAGGGTGGGTAACAGGCGTGTCAAGGCGCGAAGCTGAAGGGTGTTGTGTTCCCGATTGGTCTATTTACACCTTTTCCACCCGGTCCGATTTCTATTCTCCTCGATGTGACGTGCCTCAGGTGACTAGGTAGTCTTGACAGGCCACGATATAGAACTTCTTGGACCCCCAACAAGGTGGCGGGTGTATCACTGCCAGGGAGCCTTACTCCCACCTCTTGAGTCATGTAAGGGAGTGGCTTATTTTGGTCCCAACTTGCTGATAATGTGGTTCAAAGGAACAGCCACTCTGGTGTAAGGTGTTAGGGGGCCGCTTCTTTCGCCTTGCTTCGGTTCCGAAAGATATGGGGACCGGGGGCGACAGACCGGGACCCCCGCCTTTTCTGTCGTAAAGGATTCGCGGCCCCCTTTCTTAACCTTTTCCAGACATATGCAAATCTCCCAAAAAGAATCTGCAAGTCCTAAACTCGCTCGTCTTTGTCTAGACTGGAGTGTGCCAAACATCGCTTCGCGGATCGCCAAAGACACACATGTCACCCAGCGCAGTTGATAGTTTCTTGAACTGGACCTCGGGGCCGAACTGTTTCACGCGTAGCATGAAGCATGTGCATTTGGGAGAAGCGAGGGATTTAACAATCTCGGAGCTGGACATACGACAAGATGCCCGAGATGCAGCCACTGGCTTCCATAAGTATGCCCGAGTCTCCAATAAAGGGGATGGTATGTCTCATTTCCACCGAAGCGACATGAGGTTAGCATGTCAGACTGACCAGAGTCCATCTGATTACACACAACGCTATATTAGCAAGCTTTTCGAGGCAAAGGTACTCTGAAGAAGCCTCACGTTCCGCAACGGGTAGTGGCGCTTACATGGCCTTTAAAGACAGTCCGCCTGTCATCCAAGTGTAAGTTGAGTAAGCCAACGGCGGACGGAACTCTCATCCGATGCGGCACGGAGCGAAGCTGCGACTCAATGAAATCTTGTGAAACGACCGGGGAAGCATATCGGCTCCTTTGCGGCTCAGCAGTAGCGGCGCTACGGTCGAAAATACTTCGGCATCCATTGTACGGACATGAGGTTTGGTATTATATCACAGTTCCTTTCTCTACGCGACAATTCCAGGAGTCGACGGGCAAAGGCCGAATGATACTCAAAGCCAACCCCTATGCCTGCGGCAAAAAGATTAATGTATAAATTGATAAACCCGGCGACTTGACTGTATAATATACAACCTTACCGACGCGTCCCCGCACTTGGTCGGCATGTGCTTTCCCAAGAGGCCGGGCGCCCGTCATCGTGTCACACGACTGAGTAACAAATTGACCCGAAAGGAGAAATTCGCCTGCTGTAGGAAGAGAAGCTAATATGTCGAGTGACGCCTTTGATAAAAGCTATGACACGTCGATGGCGCCGACAAGGGTGTTTACATTTGCGTGTATGCTATGTTTCCTAGGTCAGGAAGTATTGGCTTGGAATTTGAACGCCGACTTTACCTGCATAGGTTAAACCAATTAACCTCCGTAGGTAGCTACTTCCAGGTAGCAGATGTTTGGCAGCTGGTAGAGTCTGGATACATCCTAGATAGGTCCCGCCTGCAACTGCTGGAAATTAATCAATCACGGCTATAGGTACCTGGTCTAGGCATTGGAACCTGAAATTTCAACAGGGACGTTCTACGCGTCAAATGCGCTGAATTCTCTCAAGGGGTATGATGACATCACATTGATTTGGCCTTTGTTGACCCCGGACCTTGACAAATTTCCCATACAGATCAATAATACACCGACGTGCCTAGCAGAGTTAAAGTTATCAGGTACATACGCATATGCACGACTTTGAGAACACCTACAGAAGGAACTAGTAGCAGCACTAGGATACATCGTACACTCTTGGCGCTACTATCACATTTATTAGCTCTGTCACCATCAGATCGCAAGTCGGAGGTTGAGAAAATCTTAAAAAGTACGGAAAGTTCCGAGGGCCGCTAAGCAATCCACGTATCACCTCCTCATATGCACGCCAGAAAACAGCAAAGAATCTGGCAAATTACTTGTCTTAAATCAACACTTTTCCCTCCTTCCTCCCTTATTCCTACCGACCGCGCTTTTCTCCTCTAACATCGCGCAAACACGGAAATTCGACTCTTTTCCAACCTATATCACCTTTCAAATCCAGTCTTAAGATGGGCGTCTTCGGCATGGAATGGAGCCATGTGCTCTTTTCCATACTATACTTTTTCAAGTTCGTACTCGCCATTACCGTCATTGCCTTATATGGTATCGACGTCGATCGCACGCGTAAAGCTGCTGATGGACACGTCGATGGGAAATGGGTAAGTGGGCCCGCAAACCAAACTCTCCTCTCCTCCTCCTTTGTGAGAAGCACGAAGGGTCATTTGCATTCCATCAATATGTCTTTTACTCAATTGTCATTCTAGGTCTACGCTCTCGTTGTCGCCACGCTGTCGGCTGTGACTGCAGTGCTCTATCTCATCCCTGCCATCCTCCGCCACCGTATCGTGCCGATATGGAGCTTCATCATCTTCATCCTGTGGATCGCGCTCTTTGGCATATTCGGCAAGATGTTCATTGACCGGGATCCCAAGGGCAACCAAGATGTCCAGCGCATGAAGAATGCCGTCTGGGTCGACCTGGCAAACGCCTTGCTCTGGCTCATCGGTACCGGTGCCGCGGCTGCTTATTGGTGGTCCAAGTCTCGCGTTACTCGCTGGACCGGTAGAGCGAACGTGTAAACACAGTACGCCATTTTACCCGACATAATGCCGCATCTTCCCCGCGTCTTACCGAGACAGAGGCATGTCAGGGGTGCCCAGAAAGTCCGGTTTTTACGAAGTGGAACGGGTGTCAGTATCTTTACGAGATACGGTGTAATGAGTAGGAGAGGGGGTCCGGTCAAGGGTTGGGTGCTCGGCTGGCCGCGCAATGATTTGGTTTTATACGGATCCCCTTGGTTGCGTCGTCCGTGTTCTGCGTCTAAGTACTAGGCGGAGATGGAGTACAGTCACGGTTGTGCTGGCATTGAGCTTGTCACGCAATGGGTTTGGGCTCTTTCTTACAAGTGTTCTTACATTGCGTGGTCTGCTTTCCGCGTCTAAGCACTGCGAGGAGATGAGAGTAATACTAAAACGCAGTACGGGAGGCATTTATTTTCTTCCGCCTACAGTAATGATAATTACATAATATATGTAATACAGCTTTAAAGCCTTCGGTTAACCACCTATAGTGGAATATGTGCCTCTATCTACCATGTACATTATTTGCGCCTCTGCGAACCGGGTGAGGAAAGAGAAGCACCCGGGCATGTCAGCATTACTGCGTACCATGTCCGAGAACGCGGCTCCGCGGTATCCCTGTCAAACTCGAATCTGGTCTGTTCCTGGCACCGCCAAAGTGTACCCGGCACCGGGGTGAACATGGCAGCGCAATAAATCATGACGATTAATCACTACGATTGATGCCCGCTCCGATCTCTGTGAATGTAGCTAAGTTGTACCCAACGAGTTCTAGCCAACAGTGTTTGACAGGGAGATGTACGTGTTAGTCTTCATTTTATTTATTCACACAAGGTACCTACTCTAGAATAAATGCGAAAGTTTAGATGTCATCTACACGTCTTTCTTGACATTTATAACCGGCAGTCGGCATTTGACTGCGGGACACAGAAAGTGGTGAGATTGAAACGCTCACTCACACTTCATGCGCCAATTGGTCATCGTGCCTGGATTTTTATCGCTTATTAAGTAAGTATGTTGTAGGACTTACTTATTACTCGTTAAATTGGCGTATGCCTAATATTGTACAGATATAGAATGGCTGCTAGAAAGATACCTAGATTTCATATGTCAAGTTTTTGGCGGTACAGGCGGGTTTGTCTGCTTTTTTTTCCCCCCCTTAGCAGACCCCTCTATCTTAATTAATTAACAGGCCGATCCCTCCTAATCTTTTACACGTAACATTTTCATATACAACTTACGTCATTCTTCTTCTGCTTCACAAACGCGATTGCAAAGCGTGCATGCATACCTAAGCTAGGCTATCTAGATAATATATAAACTTTGGCTTGATGTGTTGGTGAACAGGTTAACAGCCTGGTCTGAAATATTTTTGGTTTCATATCACTCTATATAAGGTCCTCTAACGCAGTGTAAGAAAATGTGCGTCGAGTTTTGCTGTTACAGGTCTTTCTGGCCAAATCTTACTCCATTTATCGCTATTCATCCCACTCTTACCTAACCTACAAGTAGTGGATTGGAGGTAGATAGCATTCCCAAATATCATCTAGGGTCCCACGTACACATAGATGGATTTTATGTACGGTACCTAGACTCCTTCTCCGATACGTTTGAACTGAGTAAGCAAACCATCCATCTTGTAGGTTACCGAGACTGTACTCAGTAGGAGGATCGGTAACAAGGTAGGTTAGATATCTCCGAGTCTGAGAATCCCTGTAAATAGGCATGAAAATATATATTTGCTTTGCCGTTGGAGCCGAAAAAAGGCTCGGAGCGATAGGCTCTTTGTCGTATCTTCTATCTATCTAGGCTCTACGTGTAGGTTAGAACCTAAATGATACAGAGATACTCACTGCTTTGGAGGGAAAAAAAAGAGATGAAGGAAAAGATAGCTTTCTTCCTCGTATTACCATACCTTCTTACCCAAGCCCACCATCAATGGTACAGGGCTATGTTAAATATCTCCTGATGATCAACAACGCCTTTCCCTTACAAGAAAGCGTATCGCAGATTACCCTGGACGCGGTAATAGCACGGTAGATAACTTTTGGCCCCGGGTCCCCCTAGCCTGGCCTGGCGTTCAAAAAAAATTCCCCGCCCGCATCCTGTCCGCACGGCGATCGTCCAACCGTAATAAGCTGATTAGACTGTATGTGCTGCTGTATCATAACGAAGTTGCCATGACAGAATTTCATCGACATTCCTTATTTTTGTATTAACATGTGAATCCAATTTTTTTTTCCTTGATCGCGGCATCTTGCTGTTTAGTCTTACCTACTATCAATCCCCGAGTTAAGGGCTTTGGGCGGCATCTTGGTCCAGCGGGATTGAAAAAAATAAAAATAAAAAAAGGGCTTGATATGATACGTCCAATGCCAGCGCTTGGAAGCTTGAAACTGCAAAGGAATGCGAACCCAGTATCTATCTGAACTTAAAGTGATACCTAGCCGTCTGACAAGTTGATCCCTACCAGATGAACCCCTACCAGATCCAAGTATTTGTGTGGCTAAGCTGCATCTTGTGGAGTGAGATGCTTGGCTTCCTGCGCCCAGTAACAATTCGGTAATCATTTCACGGAACAATATGCCAGCTTTCAAGGCTATCTAGTATCCAGCCTTGGAACAAGGGTAGGTTTAGTGTCCTCAAGATTTCCCAACTTCATCTGATGATGACTTGTATGTGTTCTAACCTAACCTTACCTATCTGCATCTTGCTCCTCCGTAAGCTCTGTCGGTAATAAAGTAACATGCAGGGTACACATGTTGTCCACCATGCCTTGGTGGTTTGAAATGAAACGGTATTGGCTTGTTGCTTATCCACAGCTTAGGAGCCCCTTATTTGGTTTTTTTTTTATTAGTGATGTGACTCTGCATTGTCCAAGGCGGCGTCGTTTTTGTTGTTCAATCACGACCCTGATGGACCCCATAAGACCCTTATTCAGAATAAGGACTAGGGATATATCCTCGCTAGACCAACAATAAAATGGCCGTTTCAGACAAAGAGAGAACAGCTTGTTTTTTTAGGTCCAAGAGACTAGACAAGCTGTCGCAAGGTGGACCACTCACCACGTTGCAGTCGGACGCAAGAATAGACTCATCGACAGCATATCCCGGAATTATGTCATTTTCACTGCGATATGTGAGCTGTAAGGCCGGGTAGGTATACTACTGACTAAGGACGTGTATCAGATGGCGAAGAAAGGACCGCTTCGAGAAAGGTGCGTGAATGATTATGCATGTGCTATGTAAGTAAGAATATACATACATCCAAGCCAGTTGCTGATCAGGTCGATCAGTGCCTTTTTTTCTTGAAGCAAAGGACAGACAAGCCAACAACACCCCCCCCCCCCCCGACCGAGCATAACCAAGGCCAGACACGACTGCATACCACTATCGTTACCTAACAACTCTAAGAGTAGGTAACCAGCACGAAGGGTGGAATCCCATCAACAGATCCTAGACCTCCAGACTCGTACCGACTTGAAAGACACGACAATACATAGTTCTGACGCTCCGGCGATGTACGCAGAACATTACTGTTTCCGCCATATACTCGGGGGTCTAGCAACTCACTCCTAGTCTATCTAGGCTAGATAGGGCCAATACCGCAGGAAAGCGCATCTGGCGCAAAATAAGTATGAAGACATGGCCAGTCACAAGTGAGTCTTTGAAGTAACAACATAATCCAAACTGCAGAACTGAAACTTCTCCCGAGTACGTTTTGCTGGCCCGCCAGATGACTCTATTTCAACTCATTTTTACGTGCTCCGATAAGTCACCACCTCCTTCTTTCTCATAAATGTATACCACGATCAATACACAGGAGGAGGTCATGGCTCTTTATCGGTCTCTATGAGTGAGTAGTGAGTACGTACTCGTATGCACGCAACTTGTGTGGGAGGCCCTCTTGTAGGCCAGATATTGTGCCCAGCTGGGGAAGAGATGGGATGATCTTCGGACTTCCACCCAAGTCTCTTTGAGTGATGTTGACGCAACTGCAACCGCAACCGCACTCGTCTATTTGATATCTGATAGTAGAGAGGAATTCGAATCCTTTTCTACACACACGAATCAGATAGGTACAGTTTCTGCCCAAGGGAACGTTACCTATGTGTACTGTCATTTGTGTACGGGACATGTCAAAAATTTCGACGTTTTCTCGTCATTTTATTTGTAAGGTCGTGCCTGCCGCAGGACAAGGTATGGGTGTACAACGTTAAGCCAGGTGTGTGCAACAAATAGCAAAGTTGACTAGGTATGTAGGTAGACTTCGTATCCACTGGCTCGCTATAGTGCACAACATATGGTGGAACGGGACACAGCGTGAGATACTGCTGTGTCTCCCAAACGATAATTGTCCGATTACCAAAAGGCAAAGATTGGCAGTAGATAAATAGGCCAGAGAACCTCATCTTTCTGCGTGTAAATAAGACGGACATGGCGTCTTAACCGTACGTGTTACATATCAACGCTAGCTTTTAGGTAGTGCGAAGTTCAGATGGGGCGTAGATTACCGTTGTCCTGAACAGTCGATACGCAACCTTCGAGTATATGTGTAGTCGACAGGTAGGTAATAAAGATACAATGTAACCCCACATGTTGCCTGCATTTTTGGACATAACACAGTAAGTATTTTCTCTAAAGTTACTGAAGCCCAGGCGCCACCCGATTATTGCGTGTGTACGAGTATACGAGCATGGAGAAGTAGCCGCCTACCTAGGAAATCGCTTAGGTTATGTGCAAGCTTAAGTAGACTACAAGTACGAGTAGATACATTAGGTAGGCGACCAAGTTCCAATCCAACTGCAGAAGTACTTGCTGGTCCCTGGCCACATAAATAATACAAAAGCGATAGCGAGGTAAATTAAAAAGATTATATAAGTACTCGTAGGTATACAAGTATGTCCGAGTACTCGTAAGAGGTAGAATACCCATTCGACTGCACAGATTTTCTTCTTTACTCGTAAAAGAGTTAAGCTCTTTTTGTCCAAGTCCTTTAGGAGACCAATTTACTGTATGTTGACCACCAACTCTACCCTTTTCTTCACACCACCTTTCTTTCACTTCTTTTCTACTCCGATAGCTGGATACCACGTTAGTTAGTTATCTACTACGACAGTGCTTTTACGAATACACTGGCTTGTTTGGACCACGCGCCACACCAACGATTCCAAGCATCCCCCGTGGCCTTCTATCAAACCCGCCGAAAACTTAAGCTTCCCTGGTTCAGTTGGCATCATCCACCTCCACCCAGGTACCACTTGCGAGCGACGCATGGCGGCGATTATCATCACCAGCTCGAGATAAAGAGGGTTTAGGTTGCAAACAAGTGGGAAGCGCTTGGTGGAGACGCGACGTGACAGACCCTGCGGTATTCCCCAGCGGGTCGTTAGTCGGTAGGTATTAATTCAGATTGGTGGCGGATACCCAGTCGTTGGCGGCCTTTCCATTTAATTTATTTTATCTGGTTTTCCTCTGCAGTATCCTATTTGAATTCCACGTTTGGATTATACAATACATTGACTAGAATTGTCAACAACTCAATGCTCCCAACTTCCTCGAAAGCCTAACTTGGATTCTATCACCTGATTCTTTTGTTGTTTGAACGCACAATTTCTCGACGAGAATACGATGAAAGGTGAGACATTACGACGCCCATACAGTCTTGACATTTACCTGACAAGCAATTACCTACCCTACTCTTATCAATATCTAGTGTATGGTAGGGGCTGCCGTGGGGAATATATGATATTGTGGGACTTGCTGCCTCCGCCGACCGTAGGAGAGCTGGCTATTATAATTTTTCGCCTCCCCCAGACGACAACCCGACTATCATTTCTCTCTCTGTTTATGATTTCCCGTACATAAGAGGAGAACCTCGCCGCTGACCCAGATCAAATTAGGAACCCGGCTGGGGCGCAAACAAGCTCTTATTTATTGACATTCACAATCGAGTACAAACCACCGCTCTGGAATTGTGTAGTACTCGTTTGCCCTCAAGATATCGACAACAGAACCGTCATCTACAAAAGCTCCCTCCGCGTCGTGACTTGGGCAGAACTACCTTCTGCGACGAGGGACCTCAGCTACCTCGATAAGTCAATTACCAGATTGAATAATGGCAAGTTTCGGACGGTCGTTTAAGCCATCTACGTATCTCTCTTCGTTGTCGAGACGACCGGCAGGCCCTACGAGGAGTCTATCGAATATGTCAAACTCATCCGACAACTCACCGCTCCATTCCCCCGACATACGGTCGGATGATATTGTATTCTCGACAAAGCCTTCACCGAATCTCATGGACAATCATCAGTTGACCGGCTCTCCACCACGCTACGTGAGAAGCAGCGGTAAGTTGCTCTTATTTGCTACTGTCCACCAAATTACACCCGAATCCACTCCTTGGTTGTCTTACCCGGTCCGCCTTGTTTCACAAACTCAACCAATGTCAAGTCACATCAACCTTGGGTTTGGGGGTGCTCATATCAACATTGAATCCCACGCAATCTTTCCAAGCTCGCTTGTGGGCAAATGTCAACGGCTAGTGGCTGTTTGGAAAGAGGTCGATGTGGATTCTTGGCTTGTCCATCATAAATACTGGTTATGATTTTTCCTTGCCCTCGCCTTGAAATTTTAAGTTGGTCATATTAGGTATTCGACGTATTCAATACAATATACCTCCGTCGTCCAAGAGATACACCTACGAACCACGAGAACCAACCGCACCTGGGGGTCGAAGCCTGCAGGCGGCTTGCTATTTGAGTTACAGCGGTCAGGGGCACTAACGTCGTCCTGTGCGACCCCCTGCAACCTTCTGAAGCTATTGCGGGGTGTATCTTTTGGACCAATTTCCACAACCACTCCCCTCGGACCCCTCAAGCCCCTCTTTCTCACAATCCGCCTATCTTCATTCGGGCTGGCGCCCGGCTTTAGTCGTAGGGTCCCGCTACTCTGAGGCAACCGTCCCTGCCGCGACCCCGTTTATCTTCGCTCCAAACCTTGTTTCGCGGTACTTCATTAGTCACTGCGTCATTAGGCATGCTAACGTACCTGTCAACTGCACCAGGCACGCGCTCGTCTCCACGATCTGTTAATGCCGAAGAATCGTCATCATCAGGCCATGCACGATCGACGCCAGCCCCAAGCCAGCCAATCGCCATAGAGCTCCCTAGCATCAAGAAAGTCAACAGTGCCCCTGTCGTTACTCCACCCGCACCTTTGTCCGCCCGCGGCGACCTGCCAGGGTATGTTCAATTTGCGCTCAAACCTGATTATGATGAGGAATATATACGCCCAACTAAAAAAATTGTGATTTATTAGTGGTTATTTCCCTCTGCACGAAGAGCAGGCCCGCATCTATCGACCACATCCATTCCAGCTCGACGCGACAAAGGCTCGTTTGAGATCGTTGCAACGCGCATCCAAGGACAGTCCTCCCAACACTCAACTCTCCGATCAAGAACCAAAAGAAGAGATCGAACAGTCTACTCGACCCGGCCGGAACATGAAGATACCCCATCTGACCATGACGAGTCCTCGGGGCTCCGACTCGGCGTCCTCTTCAAACACACCGGTAGCGTCTTACATGCCGCTCGGAGACATCAGCAGTCCCCTGCCAATGGGGAAGTACTATCCTTCTAATTACGAGAGAAGAAAAGACGAGAAGAGGAAAGCGAAGAGCCACCGGCCAGTGTCGTCTGAACCGATCTTATTCAACTCCAAATCAGAATCTCAAGTGCCGACCCTTCACCCGCCATCGTCTATGAGCCACTCGCGGAACGAATCGGACGCGAAGCGGCGGCTGCAGCAGTACCAACGTGACATGATAGCCCAGGCTACGATAGCCCTCAACGGCGGCAATATAAATCAGGCGACTCTGAGTTCCTTACGGTCCATGGGATTTAGTAATATGACCAAGCCAGCCAAACCACGATTGGTTCCTTTGGGGAGCCCCGGGCCGGTCACACCGATGCAATTAGAAGGGTCCAGTGACGGGTACCTTGAGGTCCATGGTGGTGCTAGTGTGCAGGCCGAGATAAGTCGTGGGATACATGCCGAAGAAGGGCGAAGGCTACTGGAAGGCGCAACGTCGCCCGTGGTCGAACTAGGGCCTAGCACACTATGAGCTGCGGAAAGCGATCGCGTCCAGAGGCGTTCGAATTGCATGCATATCCTGGCCTGCCCAAGGTCTGATTATTTCATACCCCAACCGACGGGGTGGGTTCTTTGTATGACATCTTACCGACGACCATTGCAACCCTTTGCGACCGCTTCATACTCGACCCGAACTCAAGCACATGGGCATCATATTATTGCCATCTTCTTAACTCGTTGATGATACCCCACTCCGTCCATGAGGATGGTTACTGAAATTGGTTTTTGAATGCACGAGGCGGCACGGCGAGAAAGGCAAAAAAGGGAAAATGCGTCAGATAAACAGCTACTCGCACAATTAGGCCGGTCCTGGAACTGCTCTGTGGTATTATCTCGGACGTCTAGTCTACGTTTCCTGGTAACGCACTTGATGGGCAGGCCATTATACATCCATGTTTTGCCGAGCCAGAGAGATTATACGAGAAATGGCAACCGAGACACGGGAGACCCATGCCGGAATTATCTAGACGGTGCTTAGTGCTAGAAAAGAGACGGGACGAACAATACATTACATTACATTACATAAAATAAGAATTTTATATAAAGGGGACAGGGAGATAGATGTCTTTATGTTCAACCCCCTTCCACCATTCATCAATAAAATTCTGTATATATATATATACTACATGCCTGGCTTCAGTGATTCTTTATAAATGGAATCGTGACCGTGTTTCAAGTAGGCATGTAACTCGCTTTCTGGACAAATTTGGTTCAAATCATCAGCACATAGATTATTTAGGGTGGAGGGAGGGGAGGGGATCAAGGACGGATCGTCCCGCTCTCCTTTCGCCACTCGCCACTATTTTTAGATTACGTACAGGTTGTAATTATTGGCATGTTCCATTGTTAAGAGGAAACGGCACGACACACGCGTGACACGGAAAGAAAATGACTTGGGGTAGGTAGTCTAGAACACCCGGCTAGACGACTCGTACAAACCATGTCTATCATACCTACATTGAATTTCCCGTTTACTTACCGCAAGATGATGACGGGAAGGGACTCTTCCGGTCTTTCACGTGATTAACAGTCCTGAATCTCTCAAGGAGATATCAAACAAATCAGTTATGGTAACCGGCAGCCTTATCCCTATTGTAATGCCAAATGAGTCCCTATCTGACAAGCTTCGAGTCCACTTCAAAATTGAAATCTGTAAGTCCAGGTGGGCATAAAATACATAAGCTTGTAAACTAATTTTTCCCCCAATAATTCTACGAATAAATAAACAACGCCATGTGTAAACATATTCTTGTTTCAATAATTCTAAGAATAAATAAACAACGCCATATATAAACATATTTTTTTCGTTTGGTGTGTGAGGTGGGGTTGATGGTTGTTTGCCGGGGCATGTTCACCCGACTCCTTTTCTTCACACCATGCCTACTAGCAAAGCTTCATGCCGCTTTACAGTAATTGGCGGGAAAGCTCCCTTTGACGCCTCCAATTTCCCCTACCCACCAATCATCGAGAGTGTCGGTCTTTTTCACTATCCTAATTTTATCACCTGATCGGAAGGAGAGGTCGCCGGCATTGCCTCCGTCGAAGTTGAATTGAGCCACGACGAACTCCTCGGGACGGTTCGAGCCAATCCGCTTGGGAGGGGGCGGGGGAGGCTTCTTTTTGGCGACGATGGAAGGGAAATCGCTGGTGGCTGTGCTGAACGACGCCGCCGATGTTATCGTGGATGCGCTAGACGGAGGGCGATTCCAATGGTCTGGCTTCGGTCGGAGAGAATTGGGTGAGGATGCCGGTGACAGCTGCTGTCCAAGCCTGGATGCTGTCGTGAAATCTGTGGGCGCAAGATTGTTGTTCGATGCCACGGAATTATCATTTGATGCCCGTGGGCTCAGTGCAGAGCTTAGCTGAGACGACATGGAAGTTGTTGACGGGACACGCTTCGATCGTAGTGATCCAAGGCCGCCGTTGGTAGATATTAGGCCGGACGATGTACGTCGAGGGCCATCCACCACGAGCGCAGGCATCGACTGATCAGATTGAAGTTGGGCTTGAAAACGTGGATCATCTGGCAGTTGCATCGGCTGGCGTACGGCCTTGCCTGTTGCAATGCAGGAAACCGACTCGAATGCCCTCTTGACTGGTTCGTAGGCCGCCGACCACATGGCTACAACCTCATCCATCGGCGGTGGTGGAGACGGGAATCCCTGCTCTTGGCAGTAGTTGTGTAGGCTCGTGTAGTATAAACCGAGGAGGCGGTTTTGGATTTCAACTACCGAGCCTATGAGTAACGGTATCAAGTCGAAAGTTGCCGACACGATAGGGGGTAGAGTTTCTCTTAGGTGTGCATCAGCGGTGTGAAATTCCTGGCCAGTGTTAGTTTGCTTCCAGGGCTATACAGTGGGATACCTTGTGGGAGAGATGGGGGTTTCGTACCGTAGTTACCCGCTCTAACTCGGTTTCGAGTTTGACAAGCGCTGCCTCCTCTTTGGCTGTCTTTCCCGACTTTCTTTGAAGCTTTGTCACCCTATCTAGGGTCTTTTCGTAATCCAGCCGCTTATTCTCCCTCTTTTTGATCGTCTTGCGTATCGGGCTGATGTGTTCGCGTGCTTCGTTGGCCGGCTTGGACACCTTTATTTCTATAAGATTCATCTCCTCCGAGAGGTCCGCCTGCAGCTCTGTATAAACCTCCTTCAGGCGCAATGCCTGTTCGAGCTGTACCTCTGGCGTCGGGGCGGCCGCCTTGCCGAGACCATCAGACGCCCCGACAATGGGGTCCCAGAGTCCGTCATACTCAGTTACGACACCCAACTGTGTCGATGTGATACTAACCCACGAATCCCGCCATGAGTTGGCAGCCTCGGCAATCTACAGAGTTTCCGTATGTCAGTCGAAAACAAATAAACCCCAGCGTGGACGCCGTTGTGGGGGTGGTTGAGCTTGGGGCGAATTACCTTGGCTAGTACTCTATCGACGTCTTCATAATCGCTGAGCAGAACTGCTACTTTGGCATTGTCGCCGGGGCTTTTACGGAGCATGCGACCGAATGACCTTTGCATTGACTGCATCGTGATCTGGATTTCTGATTCAAACTTGTACCTTTCAGGTTCCTTCCAGTCGGCCGGGCTTGCTTCGTCCCATACACCTACTTGCTATGCACTGCCCCGGGTGTGGGGTTGATCCGGACCGTTGGGTGATATGGAATGCCGATCAAGAGTGATGGCATAAATTATATGTGGAGGTCTACTCGTAGATGAAGTGTCCAGGTTAGCCAGCCAGGAAAGCAAAGGCTAGCTTCCGGATTCTTCAGTGAACACGGCTAATCACGGGTAGAGGGTCGGGCGAGGGCGAGGGCGGATTGGGCAAGTTATGTTAACACAACAATTGAGCAGGTGGACCATCAGCAAATGGATTCGATAAAAGGCCGTCAATGAAGATTAATTGTAGACTAGGCTCACCACCACCAGATATTGAGACGAGAAGTTGTCGAGGGGGAAATGTATCCACTAATATGCCTAGACAATTGCTGGGTATTGAATTTAAGGCTGTTGGAGGGGGCGAATGGCAAGTGAGAAAGGAGGGGATGGTAGGTAGATGATGTATGTAGGAGAATAGGTATTCTGCCTGCCTGTTTACATGCATGCATGTACCTCCAGATTTAAATAGTTGCCAGCTGCAGTCCACGGGCAAAATTTAATTGCAGTAGGATCGGAGAAAGAGCAAGCAACCGCGGCGGAAACAGGTTGGAGTTGCACGGTCTCCTTGACTTGCGTCAGACAGGCCTGGGTCCTGCCTTGGAGAACTGCGGCAATGCGGCGCCGGAGGTAGATTGTCCAGATCTAACCTAGTAGGTTAAGTCTCTTATCGGTCTACGAGTAAAGTACGATAACGAGACCAGACTACTTCTGATCTCGGCATCTTTATCCATGTTTAATATAAGAAATCTATGTTTAAACCCTCATTGTTGATATACATAATATCGATCGGCTAACAGGTAGGCAATTAAAGAATTGTTGAACTCATTTGGATAGGGGCAACTGTGTCCCGCATACCTCCCATGTAGCATGATGGATGTTGTGGCTGAGCAAGTCGGCTAACATTGACATCTGATGCATGTGGCACTTCAATACATGGTGCGACTATGCCAATTTCGTCACTGAGCTGGTCACCTACGATCAGAGTCGCGATGCCTCATGTGCATCTACTTGTAGGCCGCGGACAGATGAGGTTATAGCAGATTGGTTGGAGCCTTGAAAGGATAGAATAGCGGAAGACGAGGTGTTCCGGATATAGTTTAGACTGTTGAGCTGGCTACACAAAAGTGTGGCTCCACCGAGCCCCCCTCCCCCCCCCGGGATAGGAAGGCACGTGCCTGCGTGTGTTCTTTTCTAGTAGGTGGGGAAAGCTGCTACCTACCGTCACGTCCGACGCGTGTCTCGCGAGGTTAGATTACTACCTATGTTAGCAAAATAAGTCCACGTTCTCCAAATGAAAGACATGTACCGATAACCTTAACCTGGAAAGTCAACGCAAGGGCAAAGCGTTATAAAGACTAAAGTTATGACAACAGATACGGCCATCCGCGTCGGAAATGGGAACCGCTGTTCAAACCATGACGGGGAGTGTGTCTTCAACACCACACCATGAGTCCCCAATTACCACAGCTCCGGTCCGGGAGCATGTCTGCCTATTCACACACGATCTTCGCAGGAAACAGAAGCGTTGGCAGGATGGTCGCCTCAAATACCACACATTTAACCGGCGTGTGATGGTCTATGACGACCGGGGCGGCTTCATAGGCGATACCCATTGGCGTGCGGACTACGAGCTGGCGGACGGCGATGATTTCGAGCTGGAGAGGGGCGGAATCATTGTTCAAATAGGTGAATGCGTCGGAAGCACTGACCAGGATCTCTCTGAGCTCATAGATAAAAGAGCAGAAGAGAAAGCCCGGCGACAGGCCGCCGCTGCAAAACGACCACCTACGACACCCATCGCGCCACACCGCGCCGTCAAACCACAATCCTTGCCGTCAAAACATCTTCACGACGTCATCGGAATGCCATCTGGTCACTTTGGCCGCGCAGTAGTCCCTACAGAGTCGCCCTACGATCAACGTCAGCGGGAGGGAATACCCTCTCAGACCGAGGCTACCCGTCCGGCGAAACGACAGAGGATAGACGCTTCACCGCAGCCTAAGAGCGGATATGCTCAAAATCTCTTTGGCGCGACTCTAACATTGTCTGGATGCTCATCGAGCCAAGCTTTGCCACGTCATCGTCTACCCAAGGTACATTATAAACATAATCCAGAGACTTTGATCTCGCCCGCCGCAACTAGTCGAAGCAGCCATGACATGAGACAAGGCGTTGCTGAGCAGCCATCGCGTGGGCGGGCCGTTTCCCCCCCTGCTGAAGACACCGTCGAGGACATAGAATTACGGGGAAAACGTCCTCGAATGTCTATGAACACGAGTGCCCAGCGTGATGCCCCTACAAGACCAGAGCTCCATCAGCCTACCCCAAACTTAGGAAAACTGGATACTTCCAAACCCGTGCAGGGTGGAAACCACTTGAAAGCTCAGAAGGAAAACAAGGGCCATATTAGTAAACCCTCGCCGCTGAGCACACGCTCTCCAAACCAGGATTTACACAAAGCCGGGGAGATTAAAATGGGCTCAGAATGCTGCCCAACCTTACCACCAAGCGATTCAAGAGTGCAACCGGGGGTGCCCAGTAAAACGAGAACAATTAGTCACGACAAGCAGCCCCAAGGGCATAGGCCAAATCCTACAGATATGATTGATCTCACCATAGGTCAGCCCAAGAGTCCCAGAGAGCTTAAGGAAATAGTAACGACAGAATTACGAATAAAGCCCAGGAAAAAACGGGGCCTACTGATGGTCTCCGAGAAAAGCGCCCACGCTTCATCGCGATCCTCTGATGCCATATGCGTCCAAGACCTTGGGGACACAGGAGCTAGCCAGGCAGGGGAATCAACTGCCAAAGGTGACTTACCAGGTTTATCTCGACAGACTAAGAGCCGGCGTGTAAACAAGAGTGCTGACAATGACAACGGCTTCAAACGTGGTCGGCAATTATCATACTCGCGTTCTCATTCACCTGCAGCAACCGATGGGTTGGATGATGCTTGGCTCGACCTGCACTCTCAAGGGCGTGCGGAAAAGACTGAAAAAGACAGGCCACCAGCTGAGGAAGGGTTATACAAAATGGATGACATAGGATCTACGAGGCGCCGTCCATCCAGCAATCGGTTCTTAGACATTGATTCTTCCCTTTCGGATCGGCCACATGAGACTCGTGCACGGCCAGCTTCTACAAGAACAGAAGAGGACAGTGCAAAGGAAGATATGCCACCGCCCCGTCTAGCCAAGCTGGGGCGCAGAAGCATCCGCAGTCGAGAAGTGATTGGACTTGTTTTTGATGAAGGGTTGGACGCGGCCGAAAATACCAAGTCGGCATTGGAAAGCCAGTCGGCACAGAAACCAGTTACTAAGAAGAACATGGCCAACAAATCCACGGAGGGAGCCGCGTCAAGAGAACCACGGAATACGGAGCCTTCGGCAGCCAGGGAGTCAACCGTGCTGCTAAGACAAGATGGCGCAAGACGAGAGTCCTTACTCGGTAAGGAGATGGTTACAGACGATAAAGTAGAGATCGAATTACCTAGTACGACAGACTCGCCTGTAGAACCGTCGGCCCCTCTTATAAATAATCCAGCGACGAGAGGGAAAAAAGCTGCCAGACCTGCCGATGCCGCGGGGCGGATGCCGGTTTGCCCCTTGCCAAAAGAAGCGGATGGAAGTCAGTCGGCCCAACAAGTTGATAGAAGAAGGAAGACAGGAGGAGATTCAGACAAGGATAACCCAAGGCCTCTACCTGGGTTCTCCAAAGCCAACGGCGGCCCATGGAGTAGAGAAGCGCACGATCTCTTCGACTTTAAGCGACCCCCATAAGATTATTCGGTCTGGACAAACCCTTGCTGCATTCACTATATATTGTCTGGACCGTGCTTCTTCCTCCCTATCATACAAATAATAGATGGCACGCCATCATGAGACAGGTCTGTTGGCCAAACCAACAGTTTGACTGGCGAAGCAACTGCGAGTACAGTCACAGGCGGTCTGGATGGGTGGCTAGCTTAGGTAACCAAGTATCTACCGAGTGGGGTGTAGGTGCGGGGGGATGCGCGGCGCGGGCCCCGCGAGCCTATTAACGTGCACCCACCCGCCCGGGGTGCTTATGCAATTGTAACTTTGATGCTAATTCTTCCAATACTTGTGTTTCCATTACAAAAGATACCTGGGTATCTAGTTGCCTACCTACTTACACGAGGTAGTCCGCCCACCCCAAAGAAGGCACTTGTCGAACCACTATACCTTTCCAGCTAGGTTGGGCTCGCTTTCCAATCGAAATGGGTTATAACAATAGGCGCAGCTCTTTGCTGCACAGCATGCAGGCGAGATCACACGTACCTTGTTTTTTTCGGTCGAAGCCAATCAACACCCCTGCCTTTGCCGGGCATATACCTACTGTACCTGAGCATGTCTGTATGTATAACACATTTGGTACATTTACCACGCCCGTCATACAAGGAAGGCAACCCAGCTACAGTTATGGCACCAACACAAGGTCAGGTACCTACCTATCGCTCCCTGCCAGAATCGCACCCTCTTTCCAAACGTGCAGGCAAAAAGATATAGCTATTGCGTGTTTAACGCTTCGAAATCGTCTGAGAAACTTAGATACCTCTTTTCTAGGTACATACGTAAGGTAACTAGCTAACTTGCCTGTCTGTTATCCAGAAATGATGCAAGTACGTTAGCAGTTGCGCTCTGAACCTGGGGTATGCTCGGTGGCCCTGGGTCTTGTCCAGCCTTGGGGGTGCCGCGACCTATTGGGCAAGGCAATCAGCGCGGAGAAAGCCTGCCTGTCAGCCTTGATCCGGGGGGGGGGGCTGTAATCACATACCCACCCACCCACTTGCGGCTCCCACTCGTACCTACGATTGCCGCCTTCCCGTTCGTCTACCGTCTACCATGTCGAGAACCACGGATTATTTGTTCTCTCAACCCTGAAGTTTGCCGCCATCTTTACCATTCCTTTTATTTTGCTTTGGTTTATCCCCGAATTTTCGTGCCACCCCCTATATCTCCCTCCAGTTCGCTATTAACTCTAGGCTCGAATATCCTAACCTAGACGCGTGCCGGTGCTTGAAACTCACTCCCGATAACATTCTCGCAAGCCGACAATCAGGCACACCTACCGGCCTCTTTGCTTCTCGGGTGGGTCGAACGTTGCGGCCTCATCATTACGGCACTAGTTTGATAGCTTCATCCATCCTGGACATCATCTCCTCGTGACGCTCTATTGGCCCCTAGCCGAAGATGTCGTTAGCAAACCACCGTGGTGAAACCCTGCTAAGCTTGCCGTCTCATGAGCCTCATGGTCCACGTAATACTACTTGTCACACCGTCGTGATAAAACCAACCGAGGAGTACCAGAGCTCCTACAACAAGATAAGGCGGCGTCTAGAGGAGCAAGATTTCAGACAGCATGTCACGGAAGAAAACGAGGCGGCACTTCCTCGCTCGGCACCCATGTCCAGGTCCACCAGCGACAGTCGCCAGAGTTCAAGCACCATGTTCTCACCCATTGGAGAGGACGGCCTATCGAATTCCCCCGGCCCCCCGACTGAGGGGCCCAGTGGACACAGACCTCCCCGAGGGAGAAGGCGAGGTCGCTTAAGTTTCGAGACACGGGTTAAGACGGCCTTCAAGAGAGAATGGAAGCTGACGTGCGGGTATGCCCAGGAGAAGAGAATCAAGGTAAGCTCAGCCTTCCAGGCCAAGAGATGATGAACCATTCCGAAGAAATGCTAAGTCTTTGGGCTACAGTGTAAATGTCATGACTTCTCAGCACTAGAAAGGGGGTACAATGAGCTCAGAGCGGTCGAGGCTCTAAACAGCAACGCCGAAGCTCGGGCGGCGACTCGTTCTGAAGTATCCGCCATGCCATATAGCGACATCGGAACATTCGTCACTGGCGTCGTGCCCCCATCTATACCCAACGAGCAAGAAATGCTAGACGAGATGGCTAACAACATCCAACTACCTGCCCACATGGAAGCCAATCTACCCGCCATCCTCACCTTTGATATCGACTCGGAAGCTTCTGTGAGCGAGATGGTGTCGACCCATTCGAGGCAACCATCATTCTTCTTCGTGCCGCCTCACCAATCGTCCCAGGCGCAGAGTACAACAACCTTGGTCGCCATTGGTTGCACTGTGGACGATGGTCTAGAACTCTGGCAGTGTCAATTCTTGCCCGTGACGGACGACGAGCTGTCTGTGGCTTCTGCAGGCGATTGTTCCTGGACGGGATCGTTCGACCAGCTTTCAGACCACTTCATGGCCGAGCACTACCCATTTGACCAGGCTGAATTCTCTTCGTTGTGCACTAACTGCAACGCGAAGTGCGCGGGCTGGGGTGAAAGCCCCGAGTGCAACGAGGAGACCAACTGTCCCCGCGGCCCCTTTCAGATATGGTATTGGGGTCGTGTAACCCGGCAGATAGAGACACAATCGCCGGTGACGGTATCAGGCGCGTCATGGAGCCAGTATTCTGGATTCCAAGATCAGCTCTGGGGTTCCGCTACTCCTGGTTCGAGCAATACCGAGCAGTCCAATGGCCCTTACAATACTTCTTGGGCCGATCCCCGCTACTATGCTTACGGCAACGGCGTCGACGGCAATAAGGAGTCCGACAGTGACTCCGGTAGCAACAGCGAAGCTGGTGACATCGCCATGGCTAAAACCAACGGTCATCCACGTAAAAAACGGCCCTCTCTTCACTGGCTATCCCTCGGCGGTAGCTCCTTGTCCCCCTCGTGGCATCTCCGAGACCGATCTTCGAGTATCAAGACAAAGAGAGGACCCGTGTCTACGTACTCCCATGCCCATCTAAGAGAAATGGGCGTCTTGGGCTCATGGTGGCGCTCGGTCTTCTCCTACGCAGCCGCATTGTTACTTATCCATGTCGTGTTGACCTCTTCGTGCTATGCATTACACAGTACCCTGTTGGCTGTTGCTGCAGGTGTCTATCTGCCAGTCGTTTGCGTAGTTTTGACTATCCTTGGAGTTACAATCGCATGGGCTTCACTTTGGTCACCCTACCGTCGAGGTGGACGAACCGGTCAGTAAGCTCCATATCTATCTTGTGGCGATGGGCCGGCGCTAACCCATTGCTAATAACAGAAGATCGAACACGATATTCGGCCAATACTTAATATACCCATCTCCGTCGTCTGCTTTAGTTACTGCTATACCAATCTTATAAGCCTCCACTCCACACATTTGGCGTCTTGCATTTCCTGTTCTCGTTTCCCCTTTATATCTTTGACGGCGGCGATTTTCCATTGCCTGTTTTCTTTGTATATGGATGATTGATGATACTGATTAAATTGATGCCTATGTAGCTTGGCGACAATGTAGAATGAAAATGACTTCGGATTTTATTTTTGGAAAACAGGTTAAAAAAACACCATCATGGAGTCTAAAACTACGGCAGTCATCTGTTAGCAAGAATAATGAGAAGAGTAAACTGCCTCGGTTCTTGTTTTTTTCCTTCTTTTTTTCTTTTCTTCCAATTCCTGTTCGTCTTAACAGACGATTAATTACTACCAATAGAACAGTGATAAGCATATAATATCCCAAGCTGTAATATACGTAGTACTTAAAAAGGAGGTCCTCTAGAATGCACATATAGTACCTAGCTTTTCGTTTTTGTAAGGTATCTCTTCGAATACTTAATTACTTTTAAATCACCGAATTTTAAAATAAAGTAATAAATCATAAATCATACCCGAGGCCGGCCGGGGGAACAGAGATGTTTTGATTCTTCTACGCAATGTAAAATGTACTTGTATACCTAATACCGGTTTGTCAGTTAAGAAGTCTTTTGTCCGGGGGTCTTTGTTGGCAGGGTTCCGATTTTGTTTCCTGAGGAGGCTCAACTTGCTTTCCCCTCCCCCTTTACACCTGATATCAGTATACGTAATTATTAATTAATATATGCTAAGACAGCCTCTTTCAAGGTTAGGTACTTTAGGTATGTAGGTACATATAGGTAGTCTACTTAGTTAGCATATGCTTGCTTGCAAAGGGTATTGTCAATCTACTTGTACAAGTAGCTAGGGTCCAGGGTTGCTGTATAGTAGTGACTCAACGCTAGCTTAGCTTACGAGTACATATAATGCATCGTATTTCGCATCCTACTGCCCGTGCTACCTACCTAGGTACCTGCCAACAAGGTGATAAATGTTGTTAAATCTAGTGGATAGTGACTATTTGATACATATATATTTACCAAGATCGCCACTGCATTTTTAATTTTATGTATGTATTAACGTAAATCTAAAGTTGCGTGTTTACTTGTAACTGTTTTGCATGTACACATATACATGTACCTCCTAGGGTGGGGATCCAGCCCTATGAGAGTACCTACTATGCCAAGTTTAAATTACACACTGCCTGCATTTATGTGTGCCTGGTGCTTGGAGACATGGAGTTGTTTATTAGTATGCGCAAATCATCAAATCAGCGCCGTGCGTTTAATTGATTTACAAGCCCTTCGGTAGGTATAAGGTCAGATGAATGAGAGGCGGGTAGGGTAGGAATAGGTATATCCATCCCACACTTTGGTCGCGCTGATTATTGCATAGATGGAGGGTGTAGGGCAGTAAGGGTACGTAACCAATAATTGTCCGTGTAGGTTAGATTAAAACATAAGCTTTAAATGAACCCCTTGGTGTTGCATTTCGAATAGGCAGTCGGTTATAGTCGGTTATCTTTCTCTGTGCGGTTGAGGATGGTAAAGGTATGTGCGTTCTCATTTTCTCTTCTTTTCCTGGGCGGGGGGGGGGGTTATTGCTAGTATATCAGTCTTTTTGTCAGGTAGGTACTTAGGGTAGGAAAGTTTAGTACTACTAGAGGGTCTACCCTTGGAAACCCTTTTACGAGTCCCGTCCTGAGCATGCCAGGGGCCAGGGCCTGGTTGGGGGGGAGAGCTATCGGTCGGTCCCCAATGACACTGACGTTAGGGTGGGCCAGTTTTTGAGTCATCCGTGATCTTTTGATCTCGCCGATGCATGTGTGCCTCAGGCATCCGTCATTTTACGCCCTTCAAGTCGCTGGCGCACATCGAGGCTTAGCGTTGTTAGCGGTCTGGGGATGTTTAGGTGGAGAGACTAACAGCAACTAATACTAGGTACATCCCGTCGTCTCGATGTTCTTTCTGTGATAGGCAGGCATTACCACCAAAGCGGTCTTTTGATTGGATAATTGAGAAGGTCTGGAGATTTTGCGCTAAACCAATCTGTCTCGCCGTGCTCCACTTGGATTTCACTTGCAGATGGCGCTGCAGCTCCGCCCATTTCATCAATTCCACTGCCTCGAGGTAACCAGAATGACCAGATTCCGGCCTCAGTCAGAACCTGAAATACCGGCTAGTGACTCCCTCCCGGGCCTCAACCTTCTTTCCTCCTTTCTCAAGTTTTCTCACCCCATTTCTCCCCTAATCTACGGAATACCTAGCTTCTTCAGCCATTGCTTTGGAGACAAGCCAGCGAGGCTAGACTAGAGTCCCTAGACATCCCTAGCTCTCCAACCCACTGACTTTTCACCTGTGCATAAGCCACCCCCATCTTTCAAACAATATCCTCCTGACCAGAACGAATGTAACCGAACTGGTTGTAATAAGCCCTAAAACGCTGGCGACTCCGGCCAACTGCCACAGCCACCTTCTATTACTTTCCCCCTCTCAATATTGTCCTTGGACATTGTTCAACAGACAGTCACAGTCTCAAAATTGAACAGGCCACATTTGAGATAGCCCATTCTGCACGACTGGTGGCAATCCTCAAACCGACAAATTACTAGGCTGGGATTCCGTCACCGTCTGTACCTATTTATAGAAACACGGCTCCACAAACCCTCGGCATCGTCAATATTGAAGTTCCGAGAATTGGTGATATCGAATACCTTCAATCTGAGGCTTCGTGTTGGTGTCCGTTGGTGCCCCCGCTCCCGTTTCAAGAATCGAGCCAGAGTGTATTCCTCCGGTAGTTTCCCCGTGACCATCGATTCAACTGTTGCCATGAAGCCTCGCAACGGCTCTGCCAACTCCCTGATGGGCTTTTCAGTCCAGCAGCCCGTCATCGGAGCCGCTTTGCAGTTCTTTCCCGCATTGGGGACCAAGCAACTCGATGATTTGATCGACGCCTATATTTCCGGGGACGCTCCCATACAGGCCAAAAGGGCAGCCGTGACCATGGAATTCTGCAATCATGCCTTGAGGACTGGCGAGATGTTCAAGTTCTTCATGGTTTACCCGACGCTGGCTTCTGCGAGGGCTTCCCCCAACATGGATAGTGGATACTATTCCGGGTATACCCCCTCTCCTGTGCTGTCGGATTCCAACGTTGCTTCTCCCTCGTCGTTCACCAAGACCGCCCCTGCCAATGATTTCTCTCACTTACCTGGGATGAAAATCATGACAAAGGATGGCCGAGACGTGACCAACTCGGCTTCTAGAGGTGGCAAGACCGAGGAGGACAGAGAGCACGCGCACATGATGCGCAAGATCAAGGCTTGCGAGTCTTGCCGGAGAAAAAAGACCAGGTGCGACCCCAGTCACAAAAGGCCTACCGGCGGCGCATCTTCCGGAAGGGTTACGAAAAGAACTACGTCTGTCCGTCCAGCAGCAGCGCCACCCCAGATTGCATGCAAGCCCGGTTCGGCCATCGATGTTTCCCGAAAGGAGCCGGTATCAGTCGAGCCACCCACACTGGGTTCTTCCCTCCTAGAGTCTGTACACGCCTCAGTCGACCCTCAATTGATGGACTGGGAACAGTACATTATGTACCCCGACGAATCCACTGCGGACCCGGAGATCCCATACGACTACGACTTCTTCCGCGACCCTGCTCGTTTGTTCTCGCCTACCATCAATGAGTCGTTCTCATCATCGTCTACTACGCCATCACAGATGCCAATCACACCAATTGATCGGGATCTGCACCTAGTAGACGGGTCCACAAACGGCCATGACCATAAGCCAATTCTCCCATATCTAAACCCTGGAGGAGTAGAATCTGGCAGCAACTACATGGACTTCAATCTATACTCGCCTGCTTCATCCTTCCTAGACGACGATATTGGCTCCGCAAAGGAACTTGCGGCCTCTCCCATCCAGACACAGCGGGATCATCACCAAGACTTCCTGCTAGACGTGGAGGGCAGTCACCTGATTAGCGCGATCCAGGCGCCAACTAGTACGGACCAGGCCTCGGCAACTGTCTCCTCCTCAGATCTGGTGCAATCTATAGCAGAACTTTCTGCTCTCCAAAGCCCGGGTGCTCGCTCACTTCTATCGAGAGGTGCCTCGAGGCATCTCAGTCGTCGGGAAGATGCAGAACCCGTGGTGGTCATTTCATCGGGAAATCGTCCGCTGCTGATATGGGAACAGGACAGTCTAGAAGAGTCTACGCCAGAACTATCGAATACGCCCGAAGGACCTTATGCACCTCGTGGCACACTTCATCCCTTAACTGCGGTGAATGGCGGACTAGGCCTGCACGACGAACGTGCGAAACAGCAGGAAGAAGCTTCGGCTTCCTTTGCCTCAACTGACATGGCCAATCCGTCATACACAGACCGCCAAGTGACAGAACATCGCTCATCATATCGGGACCTCCATAATACAATGGTCGAAGCGAATGTACAAGATTCTCTCACCCACGGCCGAACGCCTGGCATGATAATCCCGAATGCGATGCGGCGGGTTCCAGGTTCCACTTCAAGTACACCACCACTGCCACTAGCAGTACCACTTGCTGTAGCAAACCGATTATCGCCCACCCAGCGCGTGACAGTTCAAACCAATACAAACAACAAGCCCAGCGGCCAAGAGCAGAACAACGCCATCATGCAAACCACCTCCAACGTAAACAACGAGTCTACCAGCATCACCAGCACCAGTCCTCTTCTTGAGTCTACCGGCATCACCAGCACCAGTTCTCTTCTTGAGTCTACCAGCATCACCAGCACCAGTTCTCTTGACAGGCAGCGACATCTTGCTCAACAGCCACAGCTTCACCAGAAGCGTGTCCCGGTGGGCTATTCTGATACGAAGAAGAAGAACGGTGAAGACCACACTATCATCACGACGAACATGCTTACGGGCCAAATGGACCAACTGAGATGTTATGTGACAATGATGTTCTACATCGCAGCCATGGGGGCCGCGGTAGTACCTCTGTCATCGTCACTGATGTCTGTCTTTATCGTCACCGGTACACTGTGCCTCGCTGCTGCCTCTTGGCGGTTTTGCCAGTCTATCTCGGTTCACGACCATCCTACCAATCCAAGTCCATATGCACAGTTGCAGCGCATGGTGCACTGCAACTACTGCGGGCTAGTGAAGAAACTGGGACCCTCGTCACAAAAGATCCTTCAACAGCCTCAACAGAATCACATTCTTGGACACTTCGGCGTCAGCAGGTGACAGGTTTTGTATAGCTGTACCTACCTGTCCGACAAGCCAAAGCGGCCCAAAGTCCATTCCATTAAGCGTTTTTGTTTGTTTGTTTTGTTTTGTTTTCTTGTTTCTGATGCATAACATCTTAGCAAGCGAAAAGGGGTTTCTGATTCTCAGTCTTTTACTTTCTACTGGGTGATACCACTTTTGAGTAAAGAATTTGAAATGGTTGAAAATGTTGCTGGGGGGGTTGGGAACAGAGATTAGTTGGAGATAAAGTTACGATGCGAAATGATTGATGTGTTTTTTTCATCCTCGCTGGTTTGGATTAGTCCAGGTTAGATTAGTTTTGAATCTCCAACTTCCTAATTTTTTTTTAAAAAAAATTTATTGTTTCTTAGCCCTCTGTGACTTTGACTAGGTATATATACATACTTCGTCCAAGATGTCCAGCAATCATGTGAGTCCTGTAGGGCTTGCAGTGTTTTCTAACCCAACCGCAGTTCGCTACTGGCCTTTCTACTTCTGCGCGTAGAGTAGGTAGGTAACCAGGCTCGACTCTCAGATTCTACATACCTCATCCTCATTAATTGGACATTTGTTCCACAGCCTAGATTGCATACATAGCATAATGGGTGCTTTGAATACCTCACAGTTGTTAGAAAGGCTAACCTTAGATCTTATGTTTTGTCTTGTATCTATTACTATGGTAGAAATTCTACCTGTCCAGGTTGATTATATTTTCTATACCTACCTACCTACCTCCCTTAACTTGCTTAATAGTTAGATCTACCTAACCTACCTAGTATTATCACAGACGTAGTAGGAGGCAGGTGTGATGGAGAATAAAATAAAATAAAAATAAAATAAAATAAGTCGCTGCTGCAATACCTATGGTGGGGTACTGGATGGTGACGGAATCATTCACACCAAGGAAGAAATAGTTTACGTCATGGGCTATAGGTCACTTGGAGGAAGGTGCCAACCACTCCAAAATACCTAATATATAAACAGAAACAGGGACAAGCTTTCTATATCTCAATGATGCCCCATGCATTTACCTGGTTTCATTTCACATATCGTCGTGTTCTGATATCCTTGGTTTGAAGGTCGGAAAATCGGTGGGCGCTGGTTAGTGAATACTACAGACACATCCAATCCTACATAGGAGTTACTTTAGTTTGGGAAGGTTCTGTTCTACGTGTATTGGACCAGTGAAACACACGGAGAAGAAACAACAGACAAGATAAGAGAAAATGCGGTCTACGCGCCATCTTCATATCGATCCATCAAATCGTCGGCCCCTCCTCCGGGACCAGAAAAGCGCAGGGGATGCGCCACCAGAGCTGCGCGTGAGCAAGACACACACGCATCCATCCAAGACCACGGCTGTTCCAAAGGCAGGAAGTCCGGAAGAGGCAAGTGTGTCCTTCATAGGCACAGCGACGACCATAATCGAATGGCAGGGCCTGCGCATCCTGACGGACCCCAACTTTCTGCACGAGGGTGATCACGTGCATCTCGGGCCGGGCGTCACCGCGAAGCGCCTCACGAACCCAGCCGTTGATATCGACGAGCTGCCGCCTATCGACCTCGTCCTTCTGAGCCATTACCACGAGGATCACTTCGATCGGCTCGTGGAAGAAAAGCTGAACCGCGACTTTGAAATTGTCACGACGCCCCATGCAAAGTCGTGCTTAACTTCCGAGGCCCGCTACGCGCATGGGGGCATTTTAGGAGGAAAGAAAGAGGAAAAGGGGGACGATGGCCCTTTTCGAGCCGTACATGACCTCGATCACTTCGAGAGCATGGTCTTGCATATCGATGGCACTGTGGGGAGGGGTGAACCTGCCCCTGTGATCAAGATCACAGGAATGCCTGGGAAGCATGTGCCACCGGGCCCGTTGGCCATCGCCAACGACCTGCTTGGCGCTGTACCACCTACAAATGGTTGGTTGCTCGAGATGGGCTGGGAGCTTGACCAAGCGCAAGATGCGGCCGAGTCGCGGGCGATTGAGAACGGATATAGAATCTATATTTCGGGAGACACGCTGCTCGTGGACGAACTGAAGCAAATACCCGCGTATATCCGGGAGCAGCAACGTGCACAACGAGAATCTGCCGCGTCATCATCTTCAACGAATACAGCTACTGAGAAAGGGAGAGGGGAAGACGATGGAGATATAGACCTCATGATCGTTCACCTGGGCGGGACGACGATTCCAGGACCGAAGATGCCGCTTCTCATGGTCACAATGGACGCGAAGCAGGGTGTCGAGCTCATGAGGCTGATGAACCCGGACCTGACGATTCCTGTCCACTTTGACGATTACGATGTATTTCTGTCCCCTCTGAAGGATTTCCAGACTGAGGTGGAGAATATGGGAACGGAATGGAAGAACAGGGTCGTGTATTTGGATCGGGGGGAGCGATACCGATTCAGGGTTCGGAGCCGCGGCTCAAGGGGAGCAGATGTGGTGAAGGTTGTTTAAGGGCCAGGGATTGCAGGGGATTTGGTCGAGGCGGTCCTTGTGAGAATGCTATGTACGTACGTGTACGTGTAAAGGAGTTTGGCTTGGTCGAACAGTGGGGGTAGTCTTTGGCCAGTCTGTAGGGAGCAGTTACCGGAAAGGCAAATCGCACGTAGTGCTGTGGCCGGGATTGTACAGGCAGACCTATCACCATACTTAATTGCTGGTTGCTGTTAATGGCATCTTTGGTAAGGAGGGGCCCCTGGAGCGTCGCCCGTTGGAACTCTTGTTCAGAGCCCACTAGCATTTCTGGCGAACCAGCATCAAGTAACTGTAGTACAACTTATGTGCATACTGTACCGGGATCTGCTCTCGGCGCTTGTTATTGTGCCTGGGGCAGTACATGCCACTTATCGAGGCTTTTGGGGGCCAAATATACACTCGCGGTTGGCATTCGGGATCCCATAAGATCTTCTCATATGCAACTAGCCAAGGAGCTTTGAAAATGTGTGTTGCCGTCCACAAAATGTACTTTGCAGGGACCGATGCCTTTCAATTCCGAGCGACACAGAAGGCCACGCCGGCTCAGCTGATATGGGGCCATTAATGCGATAATGGGCTGAAGCGCCCAGCTTGCTTGTCAAGACACGTACCGTTATGATGGCCCAGATTTAAGAAGAAGCCCAACTGCCAATTGGCCCCCTTATGATTTGTTGTGTCAGGGGATAAGGGGGTATGTCGTGTAAGCCGTTGGTTTGCTAGAAGTACCTATAACAGATTGTAGCTCGTAGTACTTGCTACAGCCGATACCAGCGGCGGGTGCTAGATGATGCTCATTAGGACTTAAAGTCCTGAGCATATCCATGTATTAAATAGGATGGGATACCCACTGGTCGCGGTTGGAGGAGGGCACGAGGGCTACGTCAAAGTTTATTCTTACTTATACTGGATAACTACTTAGAACAGTTTAATTACATAGACTTGCCGGTGTTTCTTATAAGAAGAATATGTAGGTACCGAATTGCCGTACCTTACAGCAACGGTTGGAAGAGCCGCAGATAGCTGAGCCTGCCTACTGCATATGCGACGGGATCCAGGTAGGTACGCCCATGCTGTAACATTCCACCCCCACCACATTCTCCACTGTAGATATATTCGCAAAGGAAAAAATTGGTAGTAGAAGGCTTGTTGGCTTCTTGATCAGCTTGAACCTAGAAAGCTGAATCACCGTTTTATTTTCATACGTACAAGTCCATTGTATTTCGCCTTTTCTTAGCATGGCTGTTTCTACTGCTGTGCGCCAACATTGATTCACTATCATATTCCCTCATCTCATGCCATCTAATATGGTAAATTCGCTCTTCCTGTAACACATATATTTACCCACGAGCTATGTTTGCCTTCTTGTCCTGGGGAAGACAGCAAATGACACAGCGCGTCTCACAAAAATATTCTATTACTCTTATCCACGGGCTATGACCCCTCATCTGCCCTTCCGTCTTTACTAAGCAAGATAGAGAAACTCAAGCCGACCAAGATACCACCTTGAATTGTACCAGTCCTCACGCCAAATGCTATGACAGGAGACAAGGGCAATTCAGTCCGTGCTTCATTCATAGTCTCTCTGTCTATCTCATCGGTATGGTAGAAGCCAGGGGCTATATATTATCGTTATATTTCATCGATCTATCAGGGGTTTATTTAGATGAAGGAGTGTGTTCTTTCCAGGCCAACAACCGGGGTACTTAATCTATTGTTGTGTTGGATTGGGGCTACCATTATCGCCGCCGGTCTAAGTCAATTTATTAGTGAGGAAGGAACGACCGAACAGCAATAGGAAGTCAACAAAGTTGAAACTTGAACCAGGGAAGGCACAGAGAGGATACAAAGGTTTTGAGGCAACTGCTCAGGCAGAAACAGAAGGCACAATGGCGGGCCACAATTTCTCGCGTTACATGTTGAGCATCTGGTCGATGCTGTTTGCACCTTTCAACTTTCTGTTCACTCGCATCTGGTATATTTTCTTCACCCGAACATCAGGAAAGAAGGGCCGCCAATCTCAGGATACATCGTCCTTAACCAATACACCTCAACACCCAGGCGCCGCTTTACCTGGACCTACAAATTCAAATACGAGTACAGAAGCAAACACAGAAGTCCACGCCTCCGCATCCACACCTGCTGTTGCAACTCCAGCACCAATCTCGAATACAGCGACGGGGATCCCTCTTACTCTATCTTCTGCGCCCCCTTCGACGTCAAATGACCTGACATCAGAATCCTTGATCTCAAACGGAGATCTACCATCTCATACTGTCAGCGAGGATCAAGCCGACGGCGACAGCCTTGCAGAAACCCCCCAGGGCTTCGGTCTTGGGTCGCGTGAGCAGGCTTTCGAGATGGCTAAAAAGCGAAGTGGTCGGGGACGGGGTGGTGCTAAATCCTCCATTCAAAAACCACCTGTTGCGAACCACGTGGCCCCTGCTACTTCTCTCCCTCCTGTCGTTCCCGCAGTCCCTGTCGTTCCCGCAGTCCCTATCGTCCCTATCGTCCCTATAATTCCAGCTGTCCCTATCATCCCTGTCACGCGTGCTAATCCACGCGCTGGTGGCCTCGATGCTCGGCCCGCTTCCAATGGCCCGTCAGACAACAATGCTACAGGTGACACGGGATTCAATTTGGACCGCCCCCGCGGTCCTAAGTCTGCCTCATCTAAACAATCACCTAATAAGACCAAGTCCCGAAACCACAACGCACAGCAGCGGCCCATCGAGAACCAGAAAGAAAATATCGCACCACCCAAAAATCATGGTTCGGCATCGCAGGCTGTCAACTCGGAGAGTCAACCACAAACAGCCCTTTCAGTGTCAGGCGGAAGGAGCGAGCATCACAAACCGGGTACCCGCAGCAACGGAACAGCTGGCCCCACAAACACTGTCCCTGTTGTCAACAATATACGCGACGGAACCTCAATCCCCAAAGCCGAAGAAGAGCTCCATGTTGTTGCGGACCGCCTTGCTCTTGACGATGCCCCTCTCACTCAAGGGTCTAAGAAGAAAACCTTGAGCGCAGCTCCGGCCGCAGTTAAACCTTCCCCGGTACCCGTTCCCCTCGTGGTTGCAATTCCTCTCCTGCCTCGAACAAATGTCAATCAGCAGGGGCTCCCAGCACCTTTAAACCCAACATTGCCTGGGTTAGTCGAGCCCACAACCGACGAAGGGAGAGCCGAGCGCGAGTATCATCTCGGGTTCATGAGAGAGGCTCTTAAGATGGTGAGTGCTTCGGACCGGACCTGATTTATCGTTCACATTTCATTCACCTTGTCCGTCACTACGCCCACCAAAAAACATACGCCGTGAAAAGCCCGTACCTGCGCAAGCCCATATTGAACACATTATCCACCATCTCAGCCTCCAACTTTGGGAATATAAGCCTCATTAATGATTGTGTATAGGGCGCCCTAGCTCTTAGGACAAACGAGACGCCAGTTGGCTGCGTCCTTGTTTACCGAGGAAGAATTATCGCAAGAGGAATGAATGCCACCAACATCACCAGGAATGGGACGCGCCATGCTGAGTTTATGGCCCTGTCGGCGTTGCTCTCACGTCGGGAGCCCAATGACGTAGAAATGGCCAAACTTAATCCGGAGCTCGATGCTGCAGCCTGGGGTGATGTTGACCCCAAAGACGGCCACATCTACCCATACGGCCAGAAGCTCCATCCTGCCCCCGTCGTTGATCGTTCAATCATCTCCGAATGTGTCTTATATGTCACTGTTGAGCCTTGCGTCATGTGTGCGTCTCTTCTCCGTCAACTTGGCATTAAGAAAGTCTATTTCGGCGCAGTGAACGACAAGTTTGGCGGCACCGGTGGTGTCTTTCGTGTACATATGAATTCGAAGCCGGTTTCTCTTCCTAAAGGCCGCCCCTATCAACAAGGATACGGCCCTCAAGACGTCAGTTTAATTTCGAAAGGGAGAGCCACGGCTCTGCCGCGGAGCGAGGATGATGGCGACGGTGGCAACGTAGAGCCAGGGTACCCGGTTGAGGGAGGCTATCTCCGTGATGATGCAGTCGCCTTACTACGGCGTTTCTACGTCCAAGAGAATGGTAGAGGTAGGGCCGATGGATCGAGAACACCCTGGCCTGTTAGAGTCAAGAGCTAACCCAAGTCATTTACAGCGCCGCAGCCTCGGAAAAAGGAAGGCAGAGCTGCAAGGCTATTTGCTGCTATGGAAGCCCAAAACGGAACCATTATGGCATCTGACGCCTCCGATAATGCACCGGAGACGCCCGGGGAAGCCGAAGGAACCATGGAACTCTCCTGTAAACCAGATGAGGAGGCAGCCACTCTAGTATGTGTCTAGTCAAGGTTTTCATTCCATCTGTCTTATCCTGAGTTTGCCCATATATGGCACTCAAGCCATATATCTTCATTTTGTACGATTATCTATGAGTTATGCATCAACGCTCCCGAGTGAGACGAGGCGCGTTCCGGAGTCTGGCTTGATTTCACTACAAGGATACATCGAAAAGGACGATTGCATGGCGCTCGTCAAACCGAGACCCCGGATGGCACAAAGGTCACATGCCTATACGGATATAGCATACCTAGGGATCGAACAGTTATGTGCGACGTGTTACCTGACCAATTCATTGTTTGTTTATCTGGTTTTGGGAGACGGTCAGGGTGGATGGTATGGGGGCCACTTTCGTGTCGAGGGAACGAGGATGGGTATCCGGGTCCTTTTAAATGATGACGTACTTGCACTTAGGTAGCCAATATATCACCCAGGCCCCACGAGTTACTTAACAGACCCATCCAAGATATAAGGAAAGTGTGGTGCGTACGTAGTGTTGCATCAGATTCCAGTAACAGAATGTCGGGCCATCTATAACTTGTGCTTGACTTTTCGGTAGATAGGTCTCGGGAGGCATGTCCTAAGTAGCGGGCCTTATGCTGCTAGGGAGAAAACAGGTAGTAAAACATGGAGACTACAAGAAAAAGCCTTCGCCTGACTATCGTCCATGACAAGACGGCGAAATCGGCAGAAGGTGCTCTGTCCTGGTTTAGGGCGTTAGGGTGTTGTTATGTTCCTATACCCCGCTACTCACCTACCTATGTAAATGTAGGTATGGGTATAGGGAATCCTCTGCCAGCGCTGATTCATGTAGTATATAACCGCCCATCACAGACGATCGTGCACTTATTGGCCTT
Organism: Poronia punctata; assembly: GCA_022579005.1. Taxonomy (NCBI): domain Eukaryota; kingdom Fungi; phylum Ascomycota; class Sordariomycetes; order Xylariales; family Xylariaceae; genus Poronia; species Poronia punctata. Next base: position 46,478 of record MU401538.1, read on the forward strand.
GTCTTGTGACCGAAGTCGAGGTTTGAAGGCGTGTATTTCTCTACATAATTACGGCCACCCCTGACTATAAGTAATTATTCGGCAGCTAGTTCATATGCTAGGTTCCCTAAAGGCTCCTGAGTATTCTGATCGCAACACCGCATTCGACGGGCTATCTATTTCATGACGTCCGTTGGCGGATTTGTTCGGGGAGAGTGCCGTTACTCGCCTTCTGACTTTACATTTATAAATCAGTCTTTCGTTAGTCAGTCGATGTATAATATTCTTGCGATGAGAGCAAGCCAGGTGAGTGTTTTCAGTACAACAGACCTTGTGGCAAACCATGTCGACGGTTCAATATGGCTAGCTGCGCCTCCGGGTGCCGAATCATTCGAGTCCTGATGTACTACTATCCATGGTGGCCATACCTATCGCAGAGCAATCTCAATGAAAGATCGTCGAGCCCATGTCGTGATGGATGCCAGGGGACTGGCAGACGTGCCTTCCTAGGCTTTGTAGATCTAGAGTGGTCGTCTACGGTCTACCTAGCATGACATATATTGCCAGAGGACACACGAACAACGTCACTCAGAAAATCCGAGGGAAACAGCACATATTGTCGTGTCATCGTAGCCTGTAGGGCCATGGTGGCCCGCGCGCTCATAACTTATGGCTATGCAGAAAACTAATGACGGACACGTGATTATATTGGGCTGCGCGCACTAACTGAGGAATGGTAAAATCACACTCTTTGGTTGGCGTGGATTGGGCCTCGCCCTGAGTCGTCGGGCCCCCCGCTTCGATGCGACCGAAATTCGCATCTTGATAAAGTAAACACAGTACTATCTCTTTGCGAGAACTACGTAATGTATGCCTTCTCGTCGGCCTCTGGTTGCCCATATGTGAAATGAGGTTCTAAGGGTCATGTCTGGTAGTTTTCCAATGGGGACCTCTCAGAGGCTGCTCCTTTCCAGAGCCGTCCGTTTTCTATCTGGTCTATATTCTACGTAATTGGAAAAGCAGTGCTCAAACCCCTCCGAAATTCCGAATGGGGGGGGAGATGGCGGAATAGGCAGTGAGTGTGATTAGCAAAGGGTCTCTGATGCGCATGCCGCCGGGTATAGGGATATGCCCGTCAACAATGCGCAGTTCAGAGGAAAACGAACCCAGGGATGACTATCATCGGCGACGAGGCGTCATTCCCCATTCAGGCAATCATCCCCTACGGAATTAAACCCTCAGTCTCCTTTAGAACTCTATCAAATAACCAAGTCAACATAAATTTGCAAGTTACAGAAGACGAAGGTGGTGCTCTTGGGCACACCGGTTAAGGTTTGAAGAGGACGGGTAGACTTGACTGCCAGGGAGAAGGTCTCGAGGGGGTTAAGGGGTGTCGGAATGTTTGGGGGTGATGATACGAGGGAGGTGAGCGGTCGTACCTGGTGGTTAGTGACATATCGGCATAGGCAGCAAGTTGGGATAGACAAATACATGGTGCAAAAGATGGTTGGGAGCCCTATGTAGTGCAAGGTAGGTTAGGTTAGGTAGTTGAGTGGGCAGAGTGCAGGGTTAATAAGCCTTCTATCGCTGTCCCGTGACAATATAGGTAGAGTTGGTCACCAGAAAGAGTTTTGCTAGATGTCGATGGACCAAAACTTCCTGTACGTACCTACCTACATACGAGTATAGAACTAAGAAACATGCAATGCTCTAGATCGGTAGATCGGAAAAGCAGAGCTGACCAAATCAGGTCAGATCAGAATCACAGCGGAACTGAGAAGGAGACCGGACCAGGCCGGATCTGAGCAGAGCAGAGCAAAGCAAAGCATGCAAAGTGACAACGTGACGAGAGGAGTAGCAATCGGTCTATCGTCACGTCGTCCCTAGACAGGGTGACAGGGTAGGTAAAGTAGGTAAGTATCCAAGTATACAATTACTAACCAAACCTACAATTGCCTCTAGATTAAGCTTTTTAACTCTGCCTTCGCATACACGTACGAGCACAGTTTTCCCCTTTGCCCCATCCAAAATTGAGCCATTCGCATCCCAGCAAATTCCGTTTGCACCAGTTTCGGATTTCCCCATCTTATCTTTCTCTCTCCCTCTTTCTCTCTACATCACACCATCTGCTACCAATTCTACTACCACAAACTACACTGCGCGCTCTCCATATAAGCTCTCTTTTCTCCTTACCACAACGTAAACCACCATAAACACCAAAACGCCAACATTATTCCACCATCACCACGTCTCATCGGGTGTAGGTAATAATCACTGCAAGTTGACCACCAACCAAAAAACCCCCCATTTCCTATTCCTATGTCTTTACATATGTCCACACCCTTTTTGTGACCACATCTCCACAATATCATATCATCAACGCCAATAGCGATCTGCGTTCCACATTCCATCCTTTTTTCTATCGCCAACTTCAGCCTTGGGGTTGATCTGTCCAGTATCTGTCTACATTGACGCATTTGCATCAACACGACAAGAAGACATGCAACCACTTCTCGTCCGCCCCACATACTTTACATACCTCTCTTGAGACTATCCCTGCAGGGGTTTTGTCTTCAAATACTTATATACCTATTTGCCACAGGACGGTCACGTTAGGGTCGTAAGAGACAAAGTTCCTCAATCCGCTCAAGGATCTACCTAGATTAAGAAAGCTAGAAAGTGCACTTCTGGGTCTCGCCTCTTCATAAGGTTGGTGCTTGCATTTTTGCATTTTCACTGCGCCCCAGGTCCGACTTAATACGAGAAGAACAGATCAAATCAAACCTTCTTCACATCGGTAAGTTATTCCCAACTTCATTTTCCTCAACTTTATGTAGCCCCTGAGCCAAAGGGGGCAAGAAGTCGAAAGAGTTGAAAATCCCGACATGTTGGGGTTGAGACGCGTGTCGACTGCTATCAAAATCGCCTTTCACTCTATTGCGCCCCCGTTGTAGGCCCGAAAACACTTTGATATAGTCGGTTCGAGGTCTGGTGACTGGTCGGACTCGCTGTCCGTATGCTTTGTACAAGACCTACTGTTGTTGAGTTTTCCAACGGTGGATTACCTACGCATTACCTATTTGGACCAAACCCAAGCCAGTCCCCCTCCCGCTCTTAGACTACCTACTGTACCTGACCTAGGACACTCTACGAAAACACACTGGCGTTAGGAAGGGATAAAATCTAGCCACCTGTCAATGTGGGAAGATTTTTCTCTCTCTCCGTCCCAATTGCCGCCTATCTTCTTTCTCTTCCTTTGCAGGCTGCACGTACATCCGACTTTGGCCCATCTAGTCGTAGAGACAAAAAGCAACCGCCGATGCATCGAGACTAACCAGGTTCAATAGTTGGCTTCTCCTCTACGCAGATACGAGTAGTAGCCGGTCAGCCTTTTTGACACCATAGCCTGAACCCGAGACAGTTCCAGTTGTATCATCCTTCGGTCGCGTCTGTAGAACGGACGGACCGTAATTGGCTGACAAGTCTCGAGCCCTACTCTTGCCTATCTCGTACGTCGCTCGTTCCCATTCTTACCTTGCTTATCTTCCCAGGCCCCTTCAATCCATCCATCCATCATCACTCGCCTCGCCGGCCTTTTTCTCATCAGTTTTTTTTTATGCACGTGTTGTTTATCAATCTTCTCCTCCCTGCCTTGCATCCGATGCCGGCTCATGGTGATTGACAAGCATTAGCAACAGGAACAATCCAGAGAGATAATTACTCACCACACAAACCAAACACCACAAATCACGCATCAAAACCGACCGAAAAATAGCAAAACAGGAAGTCCTATTTGTCTCCTAGTCCATGTTAAGGAGGGGGGTTGAATATTAAAACCACTGCAGTCAACAGATCGATCCAAGTCTGGGATAACTTGGCCGTCATTCATTAATCGGTTTCATTATTTCAATCATTCTTTGGAGGGCGACGACATCTTGTCTACCTCTGTTTCTTCTCAACATCTCCTTCTTTTCACCCCCATCATTTGTCACACACCCGCCCGGTTTCTGTCCGCTCTACCGTGACATATATACCTGCCCCGTACGGATAAAGATAGCTTTTCTCGTCTTCTCTACGTTTTCAGGTTCTCCACTTGCCCAGAGTACCCCCGTACTGGTTACCACCCCATACGACCCCATACCACCCATATTTACTGCACGCGGCCCATTTACCACTAGGCCAGCCAATACTACCCACTCTTGGCCCCGGTCCCCTGCATATCGCACCAAGCCCGCACTTTTGGAAAACAACACCAACGCCAACGCGTCCTGGTCAATTCCACATCACCACTTTACAAACCCGCAACCGCAACAAGCCAAGACAGCCATCAAAAATTGTCTTCGGCGCGTAGTTCAGGATGCAATCACCAGGCACATTCTCGCCGCCGCGCGATTTATCTTCTGAGCCTAGTATCGGTGCGCCCGCTGATACTTTCTCCAATGTCGCGTCCCTCAGCTCGACACCGCCTACCATGGTCGCCGACGATGCCAGTCTCGCCTCGGAAAACCCAAAGGACAACAACCCGGTACCGATCACTAACTGGGTCAATGTTCCTGAGCCCATAGTAGCCGACGAACCATCAAGAAGTGCAGAGTCCACGTTTATCTCTGAATTGTATGCAATACACACCGTCGTTACGCCCTCCCAACCCTTTGAGGTCCCTGCACTTGCTCAAGCGAAGGCCAGTGAACCCCTGCCGAGCACGCCCGCGTCCGAGCGTTCGCGACGAACGCGTCTCAGCAACCCGGTATATAACTTGGCTCAACTCGCTGGTACGGCCGTCCATGGGAAACGGCGGGCCAAGGGAGATATCGTGTCCAATCGCAGAAGGCGCACCACCTCTGGCGCAACACTGGCCACAGATGCCAACAATAAGGAAGCCGCTGAAAGCAGTGACCCTCGAAGCATCGAGAAGGCCGGGACTATCGAAGCCGCGTCCGCAACCCCGGCAACGCCAGTTAAGGACACCATTCACGCATCCGATTCGCACTCTCCTGTGCCCGTCACGAAGACCCCCAAATCCTCCAAGTCCAAGAGTGCCAGGAAACAGGAGGAGGAGGAGGAGGAGGCAGTTGCTAGACGGATCGCAACACGCAGGTCCGGTATCGAAGCCGAGACGTTGACTGATAAGCTCTCGAGTCTCGGTAAGAGAGGAAGAAAGACCCTCGAGAAGAGCGTAGGGAAGCTATCACGAGAACTGCGCAGGCTCCAGGATACCAACGAGTACTCGGGCATCGACACGAAACCAGTCCTCTACACAGTCTGGGCTAATGGAAAATATGTGGACCCGTCCGCTTCGGAAGAACCTCGCCCCAAGAGGGTCAAGGTACAGCAAGATGACTCGGCGTATGATGTACCGGAAGGTGAAGACGAAGCCGTAGCCGTAGCTGAAGAGCCTGCGCCAAAGAAGCGGCGAACAAAGAAATGGCTTGATCGAGGGTTGTACGCTGGACAGGAAGCTCCGACGGACGTTTTCAAGGGTCTTACAGCTGTTGAAAAGAAGAAGTTGGCGCAACTACCGGAACTCGCGGCTACGAGTGACAAGCCCAACAAGTCGTTACCTGCGCCTATGTTTCAGGGCCTCCGGATGCTCATCGAGGGCCGTGACTTCAAGCTCCCCTTCGACGTGTGCAACCCACTTCCGCCAGGGCAACCGAGACCGGATGAATGGAGGAAGATGACAAGGAGTAGGTTGCTGTCCTATCTGGTGCTTAGAAGCTTGGAATGTTTGATAACTAACTACTTGAGCAGATCGGTTCGTGGGCGACGCTGGAGCTTATTGGAAGAAGACGCCGCATTTCAAGGATTACCAATCCAAGTGTGTCTGTACTCCGGACGACGGGTGTGGTGAGACCTGCCAGAATCGTATCATGCTCTACGAGTGTGATGCGACCAACTGCAACGTGGGTGATCGCCTTTGCCAAAACCGGGCCTTTGCGAGATTGCAGGAGAGGACCAAGCTTGGCGGCAAGTTCCGAGTCGGGGTTGAAGTCATCAAGACGTCTGATCGTGGTTATGGTATCCGCGCGAACCGCTGTTTCGACGCAAACCAGATCATTATGGAATACACGGGCGAGATCATCACCGAGGAGGAGTGCGATCGGCGTATGAATGAGAAGTATAAAGACAACCAGGTAAGTTAACCCCCTGACTGATATTGATGTGCACGAATCTAGGCGACTGACAAAAACCAGTGCTATTACCTCATGTCGTTTGACCAGAACATGATTATAGACGCTACGACCGGTAGTATCGCTCGTTTCGTCAATCATTCCTGTCAGCCAAACTGCCGCATGGTCAAGTGGATCGTCTCGGGACAGCCAAGAATGGCTTTGTTTGCCGGGGATCACGACATCATGACGGGCGAGGAGCTCACATACGACTATAACTTTGACCCTTTCTCATCTAAGAACGTGCAAAAGTGTCTCTGTGGTAGTCCGAACTGCCGGGGCGTACTTGGCCCGAAGCCCAAGGAGGTCAAGGCACCGAAGCCCTCGAAGGAAGAGGCTACAAAGGCTGCCAAGGCTGCAAAAACTGCCAAGGCTGCTAAAGACGGCCCAAAAGGATCCAGTAAGCGAAAGCTCACTGAAACCTTGGATCAGGAAGAGGACGAGGGGCCTACCTCGTCCAAGAAACGGAAGATCACGACTTCAGCTGGGATCAAAGCCTTGGCCACGGGAGTGAAGCGCACAGCTAACTTAAAAACTGCGACCAAGAGCGCTGCAGCGGTTATCAAGCGAAGCGTGTCAAGCATCTCGGTAAGCACCAAGGCTGCCCTTGGCAAGAAGAGCAAAGCCAAGGTGCCGGTTAAGAAGACGTCCAAGGTTACCAAGGCAAGACCGGCGATTAAGGCTAAATCGACAACTTTGACGATAAAAGGAAAGGGAAAAGCGACGGCGGCCAAAAAGACGGTATTCCGCCAAACCAAACTCAATATTGTCGCAGCAGGAGCTGAGAGCGAAATGCCGAATCACGACAGCCCCCCCCCGAACGCCACGACGCCGAGCATAGCAGCAGAAGCTAGTAGTGGACTTGGTTATGACGTTCCCACTTCGCCTGAGCGCCGGAAAGGCATGGACGTGCCTCGGATACGGCTAGTAAGCTCATCACGTGCAGACTGAGCTAGCCTCATGTCGTGCAAAATGTCGGAGTTTCGGTGCTGGCATTTCTTCGTCCGTGTTACTGTTTGGGTGCCGTCTTGATCATTCAATGTTACTGCGTCCAACTGTGTTTTAACTTTTGATCAATGGCTTTTGGTAAATGCCGCCTTTGATTAGCATAGGACCCTAGGAGGCTCAACCGAACCTACGACGAGCGGCCTGTCAATAGTCTGGTCTTCAACCCAGCAAGGCACTTTGAAAAGTACACTTGCGCGCCATCTAGGCAATTGGGCGAAGGCGAAGTACTAGCGCCGCAGCATGTTGTTTTATGATGGACTTACCGCGCGTTGCAAGATGTCTCAACGGCATTCTACGATCATCGACAAAGTCTGTCATCAGTAAATGATGCCGTCCATTTAGCGGGGACGTCCTCGTACTTGGGAAGCTTGGCTTTGGGAGAGGAGTGAGGGCGATATCGTGGCCGCATGTATAACACGGGATCTATTTTTCTTATTTTGGCCCTTGCACGTCGTCTCCCTGTTTTTCGCATTGTGTACCCTTGGCATTTTGACGACGGTTGTTCGGTCTGCGGTGACCAGGAGAGACAAGGAGGGCGCATCATGTACCACTGAGGTACCTACCAAACAGATACTGGCAAACGGGACTAACGGGGATTTCTGGCGTCGGAGAGGGGGATTTGGGCGTCTGGGTTCGCGACATCAACATGATTATCAATACTACAGCGTGTTTACCGACATCATGTTTGAATTTCTGTGTGGTTTTCTTTCTATTCTGACCCGCGTCTTCAACAAGTATATAAGCGGATATCTACATAGATTAACCTCTAGCTATTCTATGGTTAGACAGATAATGCACCGTCACATGCGTCATAACCCACGTACGCTTAAGAGAATTGAGGAATGGTCTTAACCAGTGGTCTTGGTGGTTGTGATAATGGTGATACAATACGTGTTCTGCGTACTTGTAAAGTCGCGTACGCGTAATCGCAGGCCTTCAAATTGCCAGCCACGTTCCAGTAAGCGCCTCCTGCCCCCGCCCCCACCTGTGCGACTGCGTATGTCATCGAGGCTGTGCTTATCTCCGGTATAATAAATCATCTTTTTACATGTACCGAATAAAACTTGCTGTAATATTGAATGAAAAACGTCCCGGCGAAAAGGCGGCTAGTATTTCCTTCTCTTTAAGGTAGATTCTTTATCACTTGGGTTGAGGCACTGGAAACATTTACAATGCTATTCTGCAAGTTTGTAGCATATGAAGTAAGATTAGGTTGGTACTGTAGATAACGTAGGTCGCGATATGCCTCACACTTACAGCATAAGCGTATATAAGGTAAGTAGACAACGTTGAAAAATAATACCGGGCAAGTCCACGTAAATAGGTAGTCTAGGCAACGTCTTTAAACAAGTTGCTTTAAATAGGCAAACAATATTTAAGCAACCGATAATAGGTACGTGTAGGTACTCGTAGTTATAAGAATAGTAACAGAGAAGGCAGGCGGCGACTAAGAAGAAAAGTGGATTGATTCAGATTCCGACGCGTATGCGAAAAAGCTGGGGTTAGGTTTCTAGATCAAGTCTATTGCAATAATATTTGTTAAGAATAGACCAATAAGGCTGATTATTTTTACCTCTACTAGACTTTAAAAGGGATAGTCTCTCGGCTCCTTTTCAAGCTTGTTAGATTTCAACTACGCATATAGTACCTAATTAAGTTAGAGCGGCCCGGCCTTTCGACTTGCAACAGGTTCCACTAATCAAGTCTACGCTGGACGGGGCCCGCCCCTTGTCGGATTTAATGACTGTTTTACTGTACCACGTAGCTACCTCAAGTTGTCATCTCCCCCTGGACTGCGACGCTGTGCCAAAACCCTCGAATTCATAACATGACTTGGGGCCGAGAACGATAAGACATATATCGGCAAAATATACAGAGCCCATAGTGCCGATTCCCCTTAATATTGTGCTATTCCCGCCCTGTCGTGTTCGTTGTTTATGTTGTAGTTCAATACCTTGCGCCCCCGAACGCCTCTGCACCCCGCGCGTGCATTCATCATCCAGCCATACGTGAGCTTGCGGTTTACCCTTAGCTATTGTCTCGAACAGCCTCGGGCCTATTTGTGGCGCGCCGACCACGCCTCGAGCTACGACCTTACGCTTGTTTACCAACACCGCAACGATGAAGTCGATCAAGATGCGTAACCCTTTCAAGCGGAAGGATGCTAAAGGTATGCCGAAGACCTCAACCAAGGTGAGAGTCGCAACCGGATCGCATGCTGATATTTACCACTCTGTAGTTGGTGACGATACTCCGGAAGGGGTAGTTGTCCGGAATTTGGTACGTCTGCCTATTCTACCCTATTTATTATCATTCTACATCTGTGCTCCGTCGCACCAAACGAAGACGTACGCTAACTAGGATCTCACCAGGGAGAACTATTCCACCCTCGCCGTACTGTCTACGACGAATCTGCCGTTTACCTGCACTCCATCGTTGAAGCCGCCGCATCGCCCGAAGCCGCTCGAATATGCGCCGAACAACTACAGTCGTACCTCGCGCTGAACCCCAGCAAAGAATGGCACAAGGAGGGGACGAAAGAGGTTGAGGCCAGATTCGCGTGGCGCTATTATGTGATAACCCTATTGGGTATTCTTGCCAACAACCCTGGCCGCACATTCACCCGACATCTAGGCACGGATTTCACCAAAACCGTTCAGAATTTCATGGAAAACCGAGTCCCGTACAGTCATGAGTTGGACGGGATGCTGATGCAGAAATTGGATGACTTTGAGGAGCAGAACAAGGACCCGACGAATGATCGATACGATGAAGGGTTGGCGCCTCTTGTCGAGATGTGGAAGAAGCAGAAAGAAGGGAGTAATGTAAGTTGTCGATTGATCTCTACATACGGAGAGGGCGGTTCTTTGCGAGGCCGGTTCTGACCTTACTTTGTCGTGTAGCCACGCGTTATCGAATATCTGAAGCGTAAAAGGCGTGGCCCCAGTTCCGCGCCTCCGGATGCAATGCGTGGTCCCAAGCTACCCTCCCCGACCGAGCTCGCGGGCCGCCTAGAAGAGGGCCGCAACTCGGCAAAGGTTCTACATGACATCATTACGGATACGCCGCCCGGAAGATTACTTGAGGACGAACTAGTCAAGGAGTTCGTAGATCGCTGCCAACGTGCGAGCCGTAGTGTACAAGGATACATGGACTGCAGGGATCCAGCTCCGGATACCGAGACTATGGAAACGCTCATAGACACCAACGAGCAGCTGCAGAATGCGTTGAACTTGCACCGTCGTGCCATGCTTAGTGCGCGGAAGAACATGGATATGATGACACCCCTTGGCAGAAACTTGACGGATTCAGACGAGAGAGGGAGTAGGGACAACGAAATTCAGCCTCCAAGACGAACCTCGCCCCCGAGCGCCGGTCTAGGCGTACAGCCATCGGCTGGGTCTGGGCTTGGGTCTGGATCAGGGCCTAACGAATCATCGCTTCAAGGCCCGAACGGGAAAGGGAAAGGAAAGGGGCGGGAATATGAGCCTCTTACATATGCAGGCTCGTCTGCAGGCCCCTCCAGATCACATACGCCATTGGACGAGGGAAATCCGTTCCAGGACCCGAACGACGCAACAGGAGCCTGGGAGGCAGGCGGAACATCGGACCGGTATCACAATCAGGAACCCAGGCTTGCCTATGAGCCTTATCATCCGGGTTTTGATAGTACGCCGAGCTATACTGGGAGACAAGAAAGCGCAATCGGCAGGGAATCTAGTAAGTTGGCATTTTGAGCTACTCGTACACCCATCAAACGCTCGATGCTAATGACGTATACCAACTAGTGCATGGCGCCGTGGGTAATTCTTTGCCTGAAAAGGCGACTGGGGAGAGGCCACCCCGGCACGACGAGGTCAGCGACGACGACGACGACGAGAGCGAGCTATATGACCGGCCTTCACAGAAGCAAAAGGAACCTGCCTACCGGTACTAAACCAATCTGACTGGCTGGGGCTATCGAGCGTTGGCGCACCGAAGATTGAGGGCGCGAACAAAAGCTGACACGAAATCTATGTTGATGATGCCGCGTATATATATATTTTATATCTCTTTCTAACTGCAGCGATAGCGGGGGAGGTCAAAACGAGATGCCAACTTAATTATTTTCTTGTGTATACCTCGTCGAAGCAGTTGCCAAAGGATTGAAAGTGATCTATAGGCGGTACGAGTTGATAATTATGTATTATGTAATGAAGCACATCACCTTGTCATGGAGGTTAGATATATCTCTTTGGGAAGATGTTGAAAGATAATCAGTAGGCAACCTGACGCATAATCATTCTGAAGGCGACGTTGGAAATTAACATGATGCGGCATTAAGGTGACCGGGAGCGTCACAGCAGAGCCTCAGTTTGAATCTTGATGTTGCACGTGCATCATGAATGATCTCATCTCAAGTTTTGATGTGGATATCTGGTAGGTAAGTTGATTAATGATTTGACTATCAAACGTCGGCAATGGTGGTGTTGTTGTTGGTCGATCATCCGCTTCTAGATCCTCCCTCTATTATGTCCCGGGTTTAAACGTCTAGGCGTTGGTAACATGACAGACAGACGGTTATAACTTCTACCTGTGTCTAACCCGATCCCTCGGGCTATGTAACAAACAGCCGAATTACACATGTTTTTTTTGAACCAAGGGGCTTGATGGTTTGTTTGTTTATGTTTGGAATTAATATAGTAGGTATTGGTTAACTGCTTGTTCTAGACTGTCGTGTCTGCGGGCATAAATGGTTATGTTTAGGATAGGTTTGTTGGATGACACACAAGATCGTACCTTACGTGTGTACATGCTTATGTAAGACAGGTAGGTACAAGTACCTATCTATTTCAATATGCGCGCTCTTTCTGTTACAGATACCTGGTAAAGGACCAATAGGAAAGCGAGCGAGCGTTGTCAAATCGCGACTCTGACCTAATATGGTAAGTAGGCTTCCAGCGGTTCCCGGGATGCGGGGGGTGGGCACGCACCTGCAACCGAACACACAATTCTTGCCGGGGTTCTTATTGGTTGTGTCCAACCGTTTCGGGACATTCTTGCGAACGACTTGCAAAAAAAGAGGAATGGAAATTAGATTCTCATCTTGCCTTTACCTATCGGTTAATCAAGCTCATTTTGTTTCCTGGTATGCCTCTACCTGCCGATAGTTATTTTATTGTAAGATTGACTGTTGACGGACCGGTAAAGCAGACGATGACGACGCACCTTACAAGTAATATAGGTGATATACCAAGTAATAATGGACCTCAAGAGTCAAGCCGCAAAATTGGATATTCGGGCCTGTTATCTCGGTCCAGATGTTCAGGGAAACTCGTCAAGGGCTTGGCCTGTCTGATGGACCCATCCGGATGATCAGTGCAGCAGGACGAGGAAAGTAGGGCAGGTCCTGCATATTGTTATCTATCCACGTCGAAGAAAACTGTGAGTAAGGTTAAGTGGTTCGCGAAATACCCCCTTGAATGACAAAGGCATTGTTTCGATACTCTCAGCCGCGTCGCCGATAATGACTCGACCTTCTCTGTAGGGTATCGGAATCTCCAAGATAAAAGAAAAAAGAAAATACCTAGCTCACAACCAGAGATGACAATTTATCTTGCCGCCAAGTATGCTCTATGGGACTGGGATCCCGTCCGCGCGCTCGGGCGGCCCCTGCCCGACTCCCGAGCAGGTCCGGCTTCGTGATTCTTGCTGAAATTGGTCTAGCTGATCTGTCAAAGCGATGCCAAGAGCCGTAGCATCCGCCTCGCTCCCTAATTTCAACCATACAGCTGGACTCGTTACCTCGACGGGATTGGTTTCTGACATCGGTGTCTTTTTTTTCAGCATTCCCCTAATCATCTACAAGACTGGGCGTCATGATTTCTGGACCCGGATCCCTGAACTTCCCATTTTCCTTTCGAGCCGCAGCCCATAACTTTGTCGCGCCACGGTCAGTCAGTCAGTCAGTCAGCCTTTCCTTGTGAAAGGTCCCTCTCACTTTTCTCGTTTCTCATGCTTTACTCCTTCATTCCACTACAAACCCAACCCATCCCCCTCCTTCGTAGGAAGACATATAGGTAGGTGCTTGCTAGTTCCTGTCTACTAAGACTTTTTCGACGCTATGGGAAACTTCAGATTGTCTTGCTCTCATCCCTATCCAGATTATATCTGTCTCAGGCCCGGGAGAAGCAAGCAACGTGGTCACAGTCAGATGGCAACGTCAACGGTAGTAGTTCGACGGCCTAGATTGTTCCTCGAAGGACTTAGTACCGAGTTACTCGTCCTGGTACTAGAGCAGGTATGTTTCGCCCCCCTCCCCTCCCTTCCCTTCCTAAGAAACAAGATTTTGTGGATACTTTGCAGCCGAAGAACTAGACAAAGCTAAGGAATGAATGCCCCCCCAAATTTAGTTAGGGGATCTCGACCGCAGGTCATTGGACGTGGTTCGGTCGTTGTCAAGAAGATTACATGCTATAGGGACCCCGATCAAGTACCGAAGTCTTCGGCTGAATGGCAGTGTCATAGGTCCCTTGGCAGGCACATATTTCCCGAGTGGCGTTGCTAATATCTGTGCTTACACGAGACATGTGATTGTTGATAGTAATCTCGATGCTACCCATGTCAAGACACTATTAGCCAAAATCCAGAACCTATCAACTATAACGTAGGTTATTTTACCTATCCCCCCCTCATCTCACCCCCACCCCCCCCTGAAAAATACACAACTCTACCCCATGTCCAAAATGTAACAGACTGGTCGACTAAAAACTAACCTACATACTTCTCTCTAAGTTGGCGATATGTCCAACCTGAGAATTTTCATCACCACGTCTGCTGGATGCCCTCGGAAATCATCTCGCCTCGACATCTCCGGAATAAAGACGTCAAACTATACATCGAGAATCTACCCCTCCGGGAATTCAACCCCGACCAACCTAATCCATACCTAAGCATAATCCCCACCGAGATTCTCGAATCCCTAAAAGTCGCCACCCCTTCACCACCCCTAACCGCCCGTCTGGGAAGTCTGAAAACCCTCCTAACAAGCTGTCCTCGGCTCAAGAATTTCTCGTATAACGACAGAGGCCAGGGCACCAGATTCATCTTGACCCAAAATGAACGTCTACCGGCCTTCGAGGAACTTTCCCTGCAAAGTTACGACTGGGACCATACCCCGACACAAGTCCGGACGCACTGGGACTTTTCGGCAATCACTCGTCTCGATCTGATAGATGTGCCGTTGGGACCGTTTCTGGATTCCGTCTCTCTTGCGGATTTCCGAAGATTGAAAAGATTACGGATGGACGACTTTTCTTCTTCTTCTTCTTCAGCAGCAGGAGCAGGAGCACATCGACGCGAGGATGTCACTAGAAAGATGTATGTCCTGATAACGCAGATCGAAGCGTTGGTCGAACTGGAGATGACGTGTGACGTGGCTTCTTTCCCTGTCGTGGACGCGCTTACGAGACATGGGGATTCGCTGAGGAGGCTCCGGGTGCGCGACTATGTCGGGTTCGGCGACGAGGGGCAGATATGTCCGACGATGACGGTGGGGGATCTGAGCATCTTGGCGGGTCGTCTGGTTGGTTTGAGGGATTTGGAGGTGGATTTGGATCGTCGATGTTGCGATTCCAGGCAGTTTTTGTTTGTGTTGTGTGGGTTTGGGAGATTGGTGAATCTCACGGTACATACGCAGACGGCGTTGAAACCGGGGCTTGGGGATGATGATGATGATGATGATGATTTGGAGAGGGATGTGGATCTTGGCAAAGTGACGGATATGCTTACGTTCTTGGTCAGATGTAAGCAAGGGTGGAGGTCCGTCACGGTTAATGTTGGGGGGTGGAAATCTATCATGGTGAGGAGACTTTCGGCTTCTTGGAGGAGGTTGAATGGTAGTGGGGTGTTTGCTGAACGGTGTTTTGTGCTGGAGAGGGATGGGGATGGGGATGGGGATGGGTATGGGATGGTGGTTAGGGAGGAGTTTCCGATGGTGGCTACGTGATTATCGGTCGTCCAAGGCTCGCTGGTCTTGTCGACAGGGTATCATGATGAACAGGAGTTGGATTTTAAGAGAAGAGGTGATTTGGTAGCCTGCTACTACTTCTTTTTTTTATAAAGTTTTGTATATGTGATAGCATGAGTCTGTGGAACGTGTTCTGGGAAAGGGGGGTAATAAGTAAATACTTTTGATCACAACAACATTGGGCGGAACACTTGGAAGTACATATCATGGAATAGTATTAGGCTGTCTGGTACCTATTCATATCTTAGAACCCGCGAGGAGACGTCTAGGTAGTTGCCTAGATATATTTACTCAGCCTTAGCATTTCGACTGATAGTTTTCCCGAATCGCAATGAGGTGGTCTTTTTCTTTTCTTCTGACAACTTGTCTGTTGGTGTCTGTCGGCGTGAAGTTTTCATCTTCAAACCCCTGGGAATACATGGAATGAAAACAGTATTATTGTCATGGACCATCTCGTTGCTGACACTGACCTATGTTGCTTCCAAACTGCGAGACTCATACAGTCGCCAATATATCTATCGTTTCAAAGCTCACTATCATTATCCTGACAGACAGTTTCCATGTCACGTTTTAAACAATAGGGGTACTTTATTCTTCATTCTTTCTTCTGTATTGGTGTTCAAAACCCGTATTCTAGTTGAATATCGCCATGTAGTTTCCCAACTATTTACCCATCTCTCGGCCCTGACTCTCGTCTCCCAGCACGTGACATACTTGACGACCTCGGTGTAAAGGATCTTGCTAACATAGTACACTTTGAGAATGATCCCCTGATCCAATTCAATAAAATGCTATTAACCACGACTAATCGAGTGGTTTGATGTAAAAGCCCCTGAGAGACATTATCCACCACGGCCCCTATTCCAGATTCTTCAGCACGGACCATAAAAGGGGCTACTACTTACCTACCTACCTCGTAGAAATGTATCTAATACCATACCGTGCGAAAAGGTACATTGCCTAACGACGACACAATTACTAACACCTGTATTCCTGTGGGCAGAGGGGTGTAAAGCTATAATATAGATACCTAGATATCTTCCCTACCAGGCATGCCCCCGGTTCATTCTTGCTGTTAACCACAGTGTGTCGATGGTGTAGATAACAGCGATGTCGAATAAATCCAAATGTCGCAAGGACCCTTATATGCAAGTCCCAACCTAAAATGTTGCCCCGTGACCAATTGTTTGCAGTGTGTTCCCGACGATAAAACTCGGGCCCGAAATAAAGTGTCATTTTGCGACGAGAGAATGATTCTTTCAACAAGCTCGGCGAGCGCAAAAGGGAAAGAGGCGGTGGGTCGCTTTGCGCTCTCCTCGGAGTCGAGTAATGTTTACACGGTGGACGGCAAGAAGAAAGAAACAGGGAAGATGTTGATATAAGATGGGTGTTGCGGACTTTCCCCCCTTAACCCTCCGTAGGGACCTTTATGGGTCGCTTCGAAACCCTGCCCGGTCCGAAACGCACATACTCACGCAAACAGATAAACCACGGTAAAAGGCATAGTACATTATCACACGGAGGGAAAAAGTACGACACTTCCCCCACGTCAACCACTGTATAAAGTAGTTTTCAAGAAATACAAGTCCGCAAGACCTAGTAATTTTTACACGGAGCTATATCTAGGCCGTGCAAACCTCGATTCACATACCTAACATACACACGTAACCACATTTTCAGAGGCAAAAAGAAAAAGAGATGGGAATCGGGGACTTAACTCGCCGTTCGAAGGATACACATCACATGCCGACGCAAACAGGGATGCTTCACATTTTGTGCACTTTCTCTCTCCCCCCACACACACATGCGCGCGCGTTTTCCTTCCCTCTAGGATTACTCCGCTACGGAATTCCGACATTCTTACGTATATCCAGGGGCAAATAAAGTTGTGCGAACTAGGCCGATCCCTCCCGATCCCCCCCCCTCTCTCTCTTACCCGGGTGGCTCATCGATAGGAGATGCTGGAATATATAAAAGGGTGAACCTTGTGCTTTTCTATTATAATATTGTTTGCAAGCCAGTCACTTCCTTGGAAAGAGATTCTTTTTATTTTGCCACTCTACATACGACCAATACCGGACACGTAGCAAGTTTGAACTACACGTAGGTAAAAAAAAAAAAAAAAAAAAGCCGACGTTCTAGATGTCGCATATCATAAATCCCTGAAAAGTCGCATCGCATCAGTCATATGACGTTTTTACATGTACATCTCTCTCGCCAGATCTACACGTAAATAGGGGGGGCCCACACGCACCGGACTCGCACCGGAGCGGCGTGTGTCATACCGGTAAGGAATCGGGGGTCAAAGATGTAAGGAATACCTAGGTACCTACCACTCCGTGGGTCGGGCCCGGTTGCGTTGCGTTGCCATCAAGTGAGTAAGGAAGCAAGCAGACTTTCTGATTGGACTATCGCACAGTAACCCCCCTTTCTTTTTCTTCTTTGCATCCGGGTAAGTAGGTGAGGGAGGACGTAGGTAGGTAGGTAGCTTGCACATGTCGGATGTTCCCCCTCCCATCGGCTGCGATGGCCCCCCCCCCCCCCCCCCGGGGGGGTTACCTAGGTACGTTTTCATCTCCTCTAACGTGTGAGTTTAGGTATATACACGCTTTGTCGCAAACCTTAACCAATGCGACCCTCGGCGATACTTGGAGACACAGTCAATCAAATTGCTTTGCGCGCGCGCGCGGGGTGTAAAAAGGACATACATACTGTATGTCCGCACATCTGTTAAAACGAGGTACTTATTTTCTATGGATATCAACTGGGAATAGGAAAGATGAAATGTTAGTAAAGGAAATGTTTTCATGCCCAGATATACACTTTTAGGTCTCCCAGCTTTCCATGTCCTAATTACTTACCTGCCTTTGTTATAGGCCCGGGCCTTGTCAACCCTCGACAAAAGTCCGTCTATGTATATCCTCTTTCTTGCCTATTCCTCCCCCTATATTCACCGTATTTCTTGTAAAGCAAAACGTTATTACCAACGTTTTTAAAGTTTGTAAGCATACGTATATTAAAGACATGCAGATAACTCTGCTACAAATAACGTTTACTTTCATTTTTGCAATAAACGATAATAGGGGGTAGGCAATAACATCAAGTTAAATACTCTTTTATAATAGGTAAGGTAAGTAAAAGGTAAAGAGCTAAGGGTCTATGCTCTAACACTACACATTTGACGTAAAAGACTCAATATTATCAGTATATGTATCATGATAATATTAAACGTTTTGTTTCCTCACGGGTTTACGGTGCCTACTTGGTGATAGCGGGGACCGAGGCAGCAAGACAAGTGCCCTTTTCTAGAATCTCGCCGTATAGCTTACGGTACCTACTTACCTAGCCAGCTTCTATACACAGTCGCCTTTGAAGTACAAGAAACCGTAGGCAAGGACATCCATTGACCTGAGGTTAAAAAACAATAAAAGCATACGTAATTTTCTTTGCACGTAATACATGGTAAGCACAGTAATACAGAAAGCAGACATTACATATAACCTAGCCAAGATCTTGCGTCTATCGGTGTAACCTATATGTATATACATAAGCTCTTTCTACGCTGTATTAAGCACTTCAACTACTTATCTACCTTACCCGTGTACCTACTTTCATACTGACCCCTGGCGCACGAAGAAACTCGAGCTCCCGAGGTTTCTAATACATCACCATTTTCCCCCTAGGTTTAGGTAAGCGTTGATAGGACTTGTACACGTATGCATATAGTACGTGTCTAGTAAAAAGAAAAAAAACAGGGGTAGACAGAATCCCTAGAAGAGCACGATTTTTTGCCACCTTGTTAAAGAGCCGAAACTTTTTTAACATAGGTATATCGAGACACGCGTCTTCTCTAGACTCGTCTGTTTAACCAAACATTACAAAATTAATCGCCTAACGATATGTATTACACGTAGACTGTAGTAGTCATGGCCGGCTGTGAATAATACCCACCGGCCGTAACAAAACGACAAGAAAGCCACGGTATAAGGTCCGATGTCTTTCCGGCAAGGGTCCGGGGTCGGGGTCGGAGGGGGGTTATATACGCGCGTACCGCCTCCCCTAACACGGTCCTCCCCATACGGCATTAAGAAGAGGCCAGCCACATATATCCTACAACAAAAACAATCCGTTATTTTTTTCTTCTTTATACGGATGGAGACAAAAAAGGGGTTTTTGTTCATGTTTCGTAAAAATCACCTCAACTATATACGGACTTTTTCATTCATATCCGGCCCTTACAATAAATAGGTAGGTTAGGTTAGGTTAGGTTAGGTCACTATGACGTAAAGAGGTCGGCCGGGAGGAAGGAAAATGACCGTCAGTCTAAATAACTACGTCAAAAAACAAAACTCTTTGGTTAGAGTCATGCATGCCTCTCTCTCTCTCTCTATTCCTTCCTTCTTTCTATCTCTTACTTACACAGATTCAAAACTTGAAAACACTGTACGCGAATCGTCGAGCTTTTAAATTTTACGTATAAGATGGGCAACGACAACTAAATGGCGGTGTGTGTGATGTGTATAAGGGGATAAAGCCAAAGACCGATTAAAAGTGTCCTTCGAAACACCAAGGCAAATCAAATCAATCAACCAACATACTAGGTTATAGACAGCGTAGGTAGGTAGGTAGGTACTCAATCGAATTACCTGACCTAACCAAACTATTAATATAATTTGCAAAAAAAAGAAAAGAAACTACACATCAATGCAAAAAAGAAAGAAGGGAGAGATCTATACATCTCTATGCTCAAAAAGAAAAAAGTCAAGCAATTAACAAGTCAAGACTTAGACTCCCTTTACTACTTTCCTATCCTTCCTTCCTTCCTCCCTTCCTTCTTTCTTTTCCTTTTATCCTCCTTAAACCCCTATCATCTCTCATCTCTCAAGTCTTAAAGGTTTTTCCGTAGACCTATCAAATTAGTATTAGCATCTATCTCTAGTATCAGTTAAATACCTAAGGCTAAAATAAATAGATTTTCAAAACGGGGAGGGGGAAAAAAGAAAAATTTAGTTTCTAAACCAGTTAATTAATTAGTTTAGGGCGCGCGGAGCGGTACGCACCGCCGCTGTCTTTCTGTCTTTGTAGTTTTTGTTTTTTCTGCCTACCTAACTAATATGACTAAGGTATGTACGTAAGTAGCTACCTAGTTTAGTTATTTAAAGGCAGTCAGTCCGTCAGTTTAGTCAGGTACGGTACGGTAGTACGTACGTAAAAAATCTCCTTTCTATAATTATTTAAACACCAAGGAAAATAATAATAAATGAATAAATACATCAAGAGAAAACAAACTAAAACTAAAACTGACTTAAGTCGCTCAGAGGCTCAATCAAAAAAAAAAAAGATGTTCTAGAATACATACATACATATATACATACATACATTAGATCAATTCGTTCTAAGCCCCTTGATATATTTTCTTTGTTTATTCAAGAGATTCTCTTAATAGAACAATGTACACAAACTTTACCCCCTTTCCCACCCCCCCCCCCCCCCCCCCCCCCCTTTTCGTTGTTAACCTATACCATCCCTAAACAACAGCAAATCATAGTAAACGTACCCTAGTCAAAGATTCTCTCTTCTCATCTTACTAAATCCCCAAAGTTAGTTAAACATGTTACCCAGACAGACAGACAGACAGATAGACATAGAGAACACTAAACCATAAAAATCTACCCATGTACCCTGCTCCACTTATCTATTTACCTACCTACCTACCTACCTACCTACCTACCTACCTACCTAACTTAACATGCATGCATGCATGGCCCTGATTCAAGCGGTTTTTTTGGGGGGGGGTTTTATATACACATCTACGTAATCCACCCCTAGTCTGGCCCGAAACGTGCATGAGGAAGGGGGAAGGGAGGGAAAAAAGGGAAAAAGGGAGGGAGGGAGAAAAAAGAACATGGCGTTCAGAATGAATACCTAGGTAGGTAAGAATTGGGTACTTAATTACAGCGGACTAAAAAAAAAGAAATCTGAAAAAGAGGGGATCTCTTTGGATCTTATATCATGTACCTACCTACCTACTCGTAGGTCATGTTAGGGCGCATCTAACCGTAGTACTCTTTTACTAATAAGTACCTATGGGATCGGTCGGGTAGGTCGGACTAACCCAGATACTACGCGTACCGGCAGGGGAACCCCTTAGGACGGTGGACATTAGCTTACAAAATTCAATTTGTGTAGAACTACCCAAGGTAGTAGATACATGATAGTTAGTACATACCTACATACTACTAGTATGATAGCGCAAGATAGTTATACAGTTGCACTAGACACTTGTTGACAATGTAGGAAATTATGAAATTTATGAGATTCAAATGTTTCCTGCTATCAAGCTGACGCTGTGATTATGTTCATTGAGGCTTGGGGCAACCGTCTCTCATTATCGTCGTCCAAACGCCCTCTCAGGTGTTCGGTAACATGATAACAGAACATAACCGAACTAATAGAAACAAGCATTATATACTAGTACATGATCATGTGCCGCGAGGCTAATATTTGTCTTTTCTTTTCCCGCCCTTGAACACCTGCAACAAAGGTTGTTATGCCAAACAAAACCTTTCGTAATAAGCCCGAACACTTGCAACGCCGTAGAAAGCTTGTCATGCCAAACAAAACCTTTCGTAATAAGCCCAGTCATATAATAAACCCAGTCCGTACAAGACACCGATTATGCCTCCCCATTCCATGTCCTTTACCACAACGAGTAAAAAATATGGCGTCCGGCGCCGTGTAGACTTGGCAAAACACTTTGCCACTCATCCTCTGTATCATGCTCAATACAGGCGGCTCAGACGGCCCAACATATTCTGATCGATACTATTGTCCCTAACCGGGGCCGAAGACATGATATTATCCAGGTGCATGACTGACGATACTCCCGAGTTGCCGTTTGCTGCTGCGGGAAGAGACGGGCTGTTTCTCACGGGATATCCCTGCGACGGCATAGTAGGATACCCTTGGGGTGACACATATGAGCGGGCGGGGCTCATGCTCCGGCGGGATCCCGGTCGGGGAATCTCTTCGTTATATAGTCCAGAGTGCGGACGAGAGTGCCGACGAGAGTGCCGACGAGAGTGCGGACGAGAGCGAGGACGCGAGCGCGGACGGCGTTCCTCTGATGGCCTAGAGACCAGGGCCGGCCGGGGACCTTCGTCGGTAAACGGTGCCGAGAGTTGGCGGCGGCCTCCGTGATCTTGATCCAAGCGTCTCCTGCCTCGTCTTCCCGTGGACGAATTGGCCGAATCCGTAGGGGATGACACTGCCGCTGACGATTCACGCTGTGGCTGGAAACCAGCTGGCCCGGCGTGATGGTAATTGGATGGCCCGGCTCGTTGGTAATTGGATGGTCCGGCTTCTTGGTAATTGGATGGCCCGGCTTCTTGGTAATTGGATGGTCCGGCTTCTTGGTAATTGGATGGTCCGGCTTCTTGGTAATTGGATGGTCCGGCTTCTTGGTAATTGGATGGCCCGGCTTGACTCTGATTAGGTGACTCGGCCAATGGCTGCCCATATGCCCCGTATATCGGCACACCCGGTGGAACGCCGTTTGGTAACGCCGAGACTGGAACAAATGCCGTCGAAGATCCAGACGACACAGGTTGGAAGATGCATTCCTGGTTCATTTTGAAGCAATTGGTGCACTTCCCGCCCGGCGCGTTGGCGTAACCGCTGCAACGAATCTATGAGACACAGTTAGCAACAACGAATATACCTTGTTTGTTTCTAAAAATGCGTCATATATCTTACCTTGCGTCGTCTGCAGTATTTGCAAGCAATCGACGTTCGCTGACGCGGCGCCGATTGTGCGTGAGGGTGCGGGGGAGGGTGAGCGGCAGCGGCAGCGGCAACGGCAGAGTGAGGGTAAGCGGCAGCGGGAGGGTGAGGGTGAGGGTGATGGTGAGGGTGATGGTGGGGGTGAGGGGGTGCGTGAGGGTGAGGGTGAGGGTAGGGGTGAGCGAGCGGGTGAGCGGGAGATAACGGGGCACCTGCTGCCTGACCACCATGGTATTCGCCACGAGCCGCAACAGCGTCGTAGAGACTGGGGTGAGTTTCGCCCGCCATCACGTCCGCGGTCCCATGCGCCAGTCCATTCCGCGGTCCATTCGGCGTCCCATCCGGAGGTCCCGCTTGGTGTTGGAAATACTGCGGGCTTCGACTACCAGGGTGGTAGCTACCGCTTCGTTCAGGAGTGTGGCCTCGTCCGTAACCCGACGTGTAGCCTGTGCCGGGACTCTGGTGCGGCATAGTAGCAGGCGGGGGTGGGGGGTGGTTGTTCGTCCCCATGGTTGAAGCCTGCTGTCGCGATGACACGGGCGAGGTACTCGTAGCCGGCGGCCATGGCGTGAAAGGGCCCGGCAAGTAAGCTTCTAGGGGCCAGTTATTCGCAGGTTGGCCTCTAAATTCTCCCCCCCGAGAATGGATAGATGGGAGGGGCCAGTTATGGCGAACCGACCCCATCCGTCCAGGGCCGAGCAGCCCCGTATATCTCTCACGGTCCTGCTGCTGAGAGCCGTGGTGTCCATTCCCAGGCATTTGTCGGCTGTCGGCGACATCATCACCTCCCATTCTCGCGTCCAACATGACCACGTAAAGAAGAAAGTGGCAGTAGATATATACAAGACGAAATAAGTAGGCTGAATCGTCTGTGCGCTGCTATCTCGCCTTCGAACTAGTTACTCTTAATGCTTCGGCAATACCTCCGGATCAGGCTGGCTTGGTCAGCTTCCTGTATAATGCAATGGAGGCACGACTCGATATTACCACCAAAGGTAGATACTTGACGTATAGAGGACTAGTATTATGTTATGTCAGGTTGAAGCGAAAGAGGTAAAGAATCGGCGGTATAGGAAACACAAGACTGAAGCACGGCGGTTAAATACTTTTTTTTGTTAGATGTGGTTGAGTTATAGAAAGAGAGGGTGGCATGGATGGGTAGCGGATGAGAGGGAAAGCTCAAATGGATTGCATGGTTATAATACACTGTACCTAAGGTACCCTATCCATCAAAATGTAAGGATTAATTAAGTGTGTGAAAAGTATGTCGTCGGGGTCGACTAGTTTTTAGCTCGGAAGTTGCGTCTGGGTGGGGGTGTTGGTGGAGCCTCCGAAGTCCCTACCTCCCTACCACTCGCTGGAGGATGAGGGTGCTAACCTAAGTGTCTAGGGGTGCCCAGGGTATGCCAGGCAAGGTCCAACAGGTAGTTTTATCCATGTGAGCAGGCATACGGGGCAAGTTTGGTGGGTACAGCCACTAACCTAGTGGGCTCGGAAGCACCTTAGCAGCAGGAATAAAAGTACTCGTAATCAACAATTAACAATCAATACAGCGTGCCGTGAGGACTACGTAAGGTAGATGGAAGTTGGTCAGATCTGAACTGCATGTCCGTAAGTAAGTATGTTTTCCCCATAAACCACCTATCAACAGACAGACCTGCATGCATTCCTATACAGTGTATCTTTGTATTTGATGTAGGCAACACAACTTTAGAGAGTCTACTACAGATATGGCAAGGTAGGTATGTCCAAGGTAATACGACGTGAACACACATAATGCGGAAATGCCTGGCTTATATGTAGCCTAGAACTTTAAGTAATGTACGTTATTTTACATCCAAGTCAGTACTGTGAAGCTTTCCAATTGCTAGGCTACCCTCCACGGTATTATTTACAGACACCCCCTTCGTCTCCCGTACACCCCTGCCATGTGTACATGTCTGAGAAAGGGTTGTACTTTACTACAGACCGTGGTCATAACTACCCTTAAGTAATGTACTAAACTTATCTTGGGGAAGTCACTGCAGAGCCATTCTTTAACCAGAGGTCCCTGATTTAGGTGGTCTAAAATTGAAGGGGTAAAATGACTACCAGAGAAAAGTACCCGGCTTTTCCCTTGGCAGTAACCACTAGATCTCGGGTATACAAAGTAGGATTCACCCACTGGAAAGATTTACATTTGTGTTTCTTTAGAGATAAAATCGAGAGCCAAAGTTGTAGGTCAAAAAAGAAGCCCTTTTCCAGCAAAACGTGTCTACGCTATCTGTGTAAAGGTGGATAACCTCTTATCATAAGTACCTCTACCGGCCGCCATTCCGCCGAGATCATCTGGGGAGAAAAAAGAGTGAACTCCAAATCCCGCCTGTATGGGCTTCTAGGAGAAGAAGAAAAAAGGAAAAATCAATGGCAGACAATACACACTACTATCTAGGCAGGCAGGCAGGCAGGCAGGCAGGCAGGGATAAAATTCCACACAACAAGATTGCAATCAACGGTGAGAAATGCGCGCGCTTCGAAGTTGTTGTCCAACATGGGGGGATTACATACTTGCAATTGCTGACGGAGAGAAGTTTGCAAAACCCAATTTCAACCAGCACAGTTGACACCACGTGCGTGTTAATAATACTTGTGTATCAAAAGAGATAAACAGTAAACCGAATCGTAAGACGTAGCCTCGTGTGTGTATGCCAAGGAGATAGTAATTGCTGTTTTTGCGCTCCAGGAACGAAGATCAGGGACAGGAGAAGGACACTAGCCTAGGTTACCTGAATATGTCCCGAGTGGTTCTATGAGAGCAAGTGCCGGTGTCGTTGGGTACTTGGGTACTACGACACAACGAATGGCGCGCTACGCTTAGTCCCAAACCAAGCGAGCAACATATATGAAGGCATAGAGACTGAAGACGACCCTTATAGATAGGTAAGCTTGTAGGCATCGGTGGCATTTTTCGGGCTTCTTATATTTCTTGTTGGTTGATCTCTGTTGGGCATGAAAATTGGTTAGATCGTAAACATCCAAGTCTTGACATTTTATACCAGGGGTAAGCGGGAGAAACAAATATGCCGAGCTGAGGAAACAGCACATAGTCAAAGGCGAGATAGAAAAATACTGATTCTTGAGTATGCCAAACGATAATCCGAGCCAGGGTCAACATATCATCTTGACTTGAAGTGCCTTGAGCAACGTAGGGCTTTTGAAAAGGTAGGTCGAAGCTCTTAAATAGGTATAGACGAGAAGTAACAAAACTTGGTCATATAAGCCACCCGCCAATGTAGGGCAAGGGGGGGTGATACACGGGAGGGTCAGAGATGAAATTGCATTTTGTCCTAGGTTACCTAGTCCCCGGTAATTAGGTATATGACCCGGTACGTATTCTTTCCTCCACAGAACCGCGCCGAGCCAGCGTTGGTATAGACTATGACGCCAGTCCCCGAGCGGGTGGATCATGACATGTCTAGTCTTGGTAAGGTCTAATATGACGGGCAGATTAGCTAAGGCGAAGGATCCCTTCCTACTAACCGAATTCTCCGAGCAGACCCCGAGGGCTTGATAGGCTGTAACCAGAACTGCCAGACTAGACAGGACGTTGGTTGTCTATTTAGTGCAGTGAATAAGCCACCAAAAAGCGGTTCTAGACTCTCTTGCGAGCTTGGTCTTCTTTGAAGATGACCTAAGGTTAGGTTGGGTTGTTTACCTGGCAGCCTGGGGCGGGCCGGTGAAATCTGAGACTTGTGATTTGCACTCGTCAAGAATCAAGATTGGCGGGACCCGT
Source organism: Poronia punctata (assembly GCA_022579005.1). Classification (NCBI taxonomy): domain Eukaryota; kingdom Fungi; phylum Ascomycota; class Sordariomycetes; order Xylariales; family Xylariaceae; genus Poronia; species Poronia punctata. Next base: position 73,197 of record MU401538.1, read on the forward strand.
GGCGGATCAGCTCGTGGGTGAGAGCTGTGTGTAGCCGTGCGGTGGACCGGCTTGGCTTCGCGCTAGACAATTTGCTGGGAGCTGGGAAATCTTGGGAACCCGATTTGGTTGGGTGATAAGGCCCGCCAATCCAGTAAAGGAACTAACCTTATGAGTAAGTAGGTACATGTAGATAGGTATTTTGATTAGGTGCGTAATAAAAGTCACCATGGACAGACATTGGCTTATGGCTCGAACCACTTGAGTCCTTGACCTCTAAATTATTTATTTCTCTATATTTTTGGAGATTTTCAAAAAGGGACCAAGCTAAATGCCCTACCTAATTCTGCTCATCACTCATTACCTAGCTCCCAAATGAAGTCGTCACTGGTGATTGTACGCGTGGACATCATCATTCCTTCTTGTTCTCCATTGCTTTTTCCTCTCGTCACTTCTGTTTCCTACGAGTATTGTTGTACCTAGTCTAATTTCCATCCTTCCTCTTTTCCCTTTCCTGGGGTTACTCACTTCACCCCCAAAGTATTTCAACCGAGGTGTGACACCCCCGGCCATGTAAAGCCAAGCTTGGTAAAGCGTGCTGTGCCCGAGTTGATGGTAGAGTAGCTGATTGGCTGGCACACCGGGGCCCCATGTTGGCGGGTGCTGGATCGAGTGGTTCGCTCGGCCGGCTATTTGGTTGGTGGCTCGAAAGGAATGACCAGTCAAGTTAGACAATAGGGAGAAGAAGGATTAATGAGTAGCGGGAAGGGTGGGCGGTCCAGATGAATGAAGTGCTTGGACTTTTGTACGTTCTGGACCAACTCCAAGTACCTACTTAGTACTCGTACTCGTAGATAATGCGACAGTGATGCGCATGATATTTCATATAGAAACACAAACAACGCTTGCGTGCAAATCTCCCAATGTGTTTCAACTTTCATCGTTCACTCTGTCAGTAATTTCCGTAGTCGCAATTGCCTATATATGGCCACCCAGCTTCATAAAGGGGCATCGGGTACGACACAGAAGATAGGTAACCTAGGTAGCATGTGGCATGTAGCATGAAAATAACAGCGGCAAGGCGCATGCGGACGGTAGCGTGGCCATGTATATATACCGAGTATCCCCGCTCCGATGACACGCCTCGGGGACTTGACCTGCTTTTGATGAGATTGCCGTCATGCGCGTGATACAGGGCTCAATGTGACGATGGTGATGAGGGTTATTGAACAGATTGGATGATGGACAATCCCTAGTGGTGGGATGGGGTAACACGACTTGAACGCAGGGAGGAAAGGGTGCCCTACCTTCCAGTGCATCGAATGGGGGCTTTTCCAAGGGGTTCATAGGTTGAATAGGTATACACGTACACGTATGGCAAGTTGCATGATAATAAGCCGCAGCTTGTCTTTCTTGGATCCTGAGTAATAAAGCGGGCAGCGACCTAACGGGCTCAAGTCAGTTTTAACTTATTAGGTTAGCGGCCCGCGCATGCGTCCGTGGGGCAGTTGGGAATTGGACGCACGCTTCGTGCCTAACCGCGGACAAACCACCTGGCTGGTAGCGGTCGCAGGACTGGCCGCAGAACAAAGGATGGCGCTGATTCTGGGCCCGCTCACCACAAGTCTGACACCACCCCCCTCCCCTGGTTTACATTACGTCTCGATTACAATAAGATATATTCCATCGACAGCAGCTTTTTTGCTCGTCTTCGATGCTGCTGTCAATCTCTATCCTGCAGTCCTACTCGTAGTGGCTTTTTGCAGGTCGTGAATTCGTATTTTCTTGCGCAACGTCAGAAGAACTGGGAACCCAAGGCCCGGAAAATGACGCATAAAATGCAGGTGTACGCTAATGAGCAAGGCTTACTGGTTTTACTTGCTCTTGTGTTTGTTGATTGCCAGTGGCCCCCATAGTTGTTGGTAAAAGGGTCATTTTCCTGTTGCCCGGCTGCCCGCCCACATCCCGTTATGTGCGACACATTCCTCTGGGCCGATTTAAAACATACAAGGATTCGTATTTCCTTCAGCAAGTTTTTTTTCCGAGTCGAGTACCCTGAGACATAAGTGAGCTGGATAATGCAAATACCGCATGCGCCTCAATCCTCAAGCCGGTTGAAAATACACACAAACAGTGTCAGCCAAAATCTCGCAGTCTGTATAAGAATAGCTCTGTGCAATGACGATGAATAACTGGTACCCCTGTGCGACATGAATTACGGCAAACTCCATGTGTAACATAGAAGGAATGAATTATGACGGCAGTAATTTTGATAGCTGTGACTCCGGGTCTTGTGAGGGATAGATGATTAAGGGGCCGACTCTACTGACAATACTCGTGTAGGTATATCATTGCGATGTGAGAATTGGACCAGACTAGGGGGTAAATAAATCGAGAGAAATGAGAAATTGCGGAAGGGCTGTGTCAAAGTCGTATTAGGGGCATGGCCTTTCTATCAAAAGTATGAATCTACCTACCCATGAGCTCTTCACCTTTAAGACTTGATGATGATGGGCATTTCAATAACGTACCTGGATTAAAAAGGCGTACTTGTGTGCAACCAAAGTAGGTAGTGACCTACTAGGTTCAATCCTGCCCGGTACGGTTGCGATAGCTTTAGTATTGTAAGTATTTACTTGGCTCGGCACAAAATGAACCGGACGGCCTTGTTTCTTCCAGTCTCGAGGAGCGAAGGGTGGGCCTCAAGCCGTCCCGCGACGTTGGCGCTACTACTCACTTTTTGATCTCCCACCACACGGCATTGCCGAGGGCGGGTGATGGTGATGCAGCGGGATAGGCTGGGCTGGGGTGAGCTCGCTTGGTACTCCGCATTGTTTGCACGTAAACGTACATCTCTACGCATAGGCGGGAAGGGGGAGCATCGAGCGCCGCTCTGCTGCTTTTCAGATCGTGGTCACGAGAGCTTTGGCAAAAAAGGTGGAACACCCCGACGGATCCGTTGCTCGTGCTCGTCGGCTGACCTAGGTAGGTACGAGTACATGCCAGGGAAAGTACGAGTAGCGAAGTGGGTGCTTTTTTACAAAATTCCCTCTCGCTGTTTCCTGTTTCTACCACTTGCGTGCACACACCGCCGCTTTGGCTGGTAGCGTGGCAGTCGTGGTTTGTTAGCAACACATTAGCACTACATGGTATAAGTGGACTGCCGCTTCTTTTGCAGGACTGTCAGGGTGCGACGAGCCCGCTGGTTGGCCTGGGGCACCTGGACCCTTGCCCGAATCATGCGCAAATTTCCCAAAGCATCGAGAAGGATTGGGACGCCGAAGGTCTCCAAACGCCTTTCCGCACTAGCGGCCGTACTAGAAGCAGCAGGGAATGCGGCAAGCAAGGGATATGGCGGGCGGATAGATCCCAGCCAGGTGGCTCTCACGGGGTGGCCCGAAATTCTGATCGAGGCTGCAGAAGCGCATCCCCAGCTGTGACGCTGTTTGGTGCACTGGCTAAATGTGACAAAAGGAACCTCGCATAGGTACCTACTACCTACCTTATTGTCCCTTCCTCCCTTCTCTTTCTTCCCTTACCCTTCCATTCAGCGATCGCGAATAAATGCCATCGAAAAGTTTCGGGTCAATGAACCGGGAAGCGAAATCAAGCTTCGAGTGTTTAGATAAATCGAGCCGTTAAAAGTGTTCAATAGGTACTTGTAGATACCCCTGTTTTTTCAAACCTGTAGATATTAGTGCTATGACAGATTATGCCGACCACGCGCTATTTATGCGTTTCCCCTTTAGAACCAGTACTCGTAGATATTTTATCTAGGACTCTAATTAGAGGCCATGCAAAAATCAAAGCAGAAGAAAGCATCGGCTTCAGCTTAGATCACGTCACTCTGTTGTAACCGTTTTCTTAGGCGATAAATGTCCGCACTGGTGCATAGTGTAGATCAGGCCACAGTAACGCCACCCCACGAGGTTATCCTCGGTTAGCGAGGCGTTGGTTAGGACGAGACCTGCATCATCTCACGCCGTTGGCCATGAACAGCGAGACCAATCCACCACGGTAGGTTTCACCATTTTTACCTAGGTACCTTAACTGTGGAAACCGGCACGGGACGAAACAGCAAAAACGGGGTAGCCGCCAGAGGCATCATTCGAGCCAATAGAACACCTGTCCTCTGCTGACACAAATGTAGGACGACAAACACACTTCTGCGTTTGTATATCTGTAGACAATCAAGAAACCCCGACTCTGATTTTGTTTGTTGATATTTTTATTTTCCCCCACATATCTGCAATTGGCCATTGCGTATGTGTGTGCCAAGGCTGGCTTATATACTTTACACATCTGATAATATCTGTAAAACACCGGCAATAGACTGCGAGTAGGTTATAAAGAACGCCTAGGCTAGTTAACCCTCCATGTTGCCGGTTTCTGTGATGGTAATAATTACCTATAATTAATACTTAGCATAAGATAATCCTCTAGACAGAATCCTAGGTTAAGCCGTAGTCAGGTTGCCTGTACAGGCCCTAAACATGACATATCCAAACAACTCGGCGTAAGAAAGGGTTCAGATTAACAACCCTTATAGCCTAACCAGGATAATGGCGGCAGGCTCGGCGAAGCTAGTTTCCAATTTGGGTTGGGTCCCCCAAAGTATCAAGTCGAATACACACATTAGAGCATATCTTTCTTTAAAGCGCGACGGCATGCCTTGCAGCAAAATAGACAATCAAGATGTGACTTACTATACCATCGAGGCGGATATGCGCAGAGAGTTACGGCCCTATCGGTGCATTGGTTGCGAGTTTGTGCGTACCTATTAGCGGTGTTGCGGGGGTTCCTGCTCAGTGCTTACCATGACGTCCGTGCGCTTAAGGTAGTTGCAAACAAAGCTCCCACTCCACTCCTTGCCTCCCATGCTGCTTCCATTTCTATCCGTGTCAGCTGAATAGGCGTGGACCAAAATATATTATTATAGCGCCCTGGATCCTTAGGTGCGTCTGGAATATCTCCTTCTGTGTACCTGGTCAACACTCAAACCCTCAAGCTATTCCTTATGTCAACGTCTTTATACAGTTATAGGGCTCACTCCAGGTTGTTAGAACATGGCACACATGACTTGCAGGGATGCAAGGTTTAAATCCCTTTGCGCAGACCCAGGCAGTCAGGTCAGCACTCGATTGGGAAGGAAACATGGTACCAATTTCTTCTCTATTGGAACTTTTGGTTTCCTTTCTGCCATTAATCAAGAAAACATGGAATAAGGCAAGAGTACAATAGCGGAAAGAATTGAACGGAGAAATGGACAGAAACAAACGTTGTTGCATAAACTACTAACCAAGAAAGGGGTCCCTACTTACTCGGCTAGCTTTAGCAGTCACGCAGTGTAACAATGCTACCTGCCTCCTATACCCGGACTTAGGTACCTCGATACTGCGGTGAGCTGAAAATAGGAGGGCAAACAAGCTTTAATTGACGTGTGACACGTTCAGAGCCACCTGGTCCCATCCTCGTAGTAGGCAGTGGGAATTCCTGGCTAGATTGTCCCCAAGACGGGCCGAGGCATCCTACCCGTGATGGGATTTATGTGGTCCTTGGATGACCTGCAGAAGAAAGGGCTCGTTTCCTGCATGTGGTTATTATGTAAGGCCAATATCTAAGGTGGCCACGGTTCGGCCCTGTAGTAGGTAGTGGACAGCGGCGTAGGTACATTACGCAGCGCTTCAAACATTGAACTCACCTAACCTCTACTCTCGCTTGTAAACACTCAAAGCGACAATGACTACTTACCGTCACCTTTGCCGTCTACTCCACTATGTTGATCATCCCGCTTGGCTAGTAACGTCAAAAGAGGGATTGGCGATCGCTATTGGCTATGCCGAATTACTCGCCGCAATCACTTCGGATCCGTGTTACTCATGGCATGCAAGACATTACTGAGAAAAAGTCCGCACTTTATGATGACAGCGCTGTCACTTGTTCCCACGTGCATGCTGGCTGATAGGTTCCGACTTTTCACAGTCTTCCAGGAGCCAGTGCATCTGCAGATTCTGCACCCGGACGGCGATGCAATCTCGACATGTTGAAAGGTACTTCTATGCATTCTGTTTGTGGGTCGTCAGACATACATAACGGGACCTTGCTTGCTTACCCCTTCCTACTGAGTATATCTGTTCAATCAAGTCATCCAAGTGTATCATGACTTACCAAGGGAAACGCATGTAAGGATTTGGGGAATTGTGGGAATAGAAAACCTACCTACCTTATTAGGTGGCCTCAATGCTCTCCGTTTATAGAAAACTGCTAGGACCGTCACGTCCCTACATTGCGAGCTACATGGGTGCGGATTGGAACTAGGTAGCACACGTACCTGCCTTGTTTAATTCTTCGCAGGAATATTACGTAACCAAGCCTTGAACCCAGACGATGATTTTTCGAGGTATCTACGATACATCTAGGCTATCTATTATCCGCTCGAGCCTACCTACAACTAACCTAGGGGTTTGTAGGCCCATATTTATCCGTTTCTACTTTTATGAGTGTCTAGAGCCAACGCAATTATATATCACGGGGTTAAAGATATAAGAATTTACGCAACATTTCCCTGTAGGGCCAATCGTCCTGTTTATATTCTGGCCAGACATCTCGTCGCCAAGACCGATCCCATTAGGTACCTCACCTTATGATATATGGTCGGCCACGATTAGGTGTGCATGGCACGCGGAAAGGGTATGTGTGTATCTGAGCAAATTGCGCTGTTCTTGCTCGCCTACGCTTCTTTTGATTAAAGTTACCAATATATCTTCCATTTTATGATTACGGATTATATTCATTTTCATCACATTATCCCACTTGGGTATTCCGCAACAGCACGACCCCCTCAAACACAACAGGGTCCGTCCTCATCACATACCATGGGTCCTATCGCTTATCCCTACCCATAATGCCGGGAAAGCTGCTGCGCTCAGTGTGACCTAAGCTGCAGCATGACCGTGCATCTCTGCAACACTGCATGTAGGCATGTAGGTACCTGGGAAAATCACCTTCCTCACATCTCAGCCTGCCATCTGCCGCACGCTGTCCTATTATTTGCTTTTTATTTCTTCCTATCCAGAGTTTTGCATCTGGGGTGTTATAAGGACGCCTGGAATGCAACAATTTCGACGACAATCAAAGATTACCTACATTTAAAAATTGACTTTTTCGGCTTGCTCAGTAGTATATATCGGCCTGCGCAGGTAGATATATCCATCCGTTGCGGATGATTGAATTGTGTCATTCCCGTTCTTTACTCGTAATCGATTTGAACGTGTCTGCATTAGATCCGCTCGTTCCTCGTAACGTACCACAAAGAGGCTATAGCCCCTGCTAATATGGCGGTAATAGGTCAAGTATTTACCATAGGCGATAGGTCAACCGAGACCAGAATTGAATCCCTCCGACAGTGTTGCATCTTTTGGGGCGAAGTCACCTGAGACAACCGCCACACCCGACGCCATGCGACACCATTTCGCGAATAAGGTCTGTTCTACCTAGTACCGCCGCCCGAACTGATCACCAAATAGACTGCCATGGTTCCATCATCTGCTTTATTGGGATTCACGCTCGATGCAACGCGCATGACATGTTCACGCAAAGCGCGGGGAGCGCCGTCTTACCACTGGAGTCTTTACCACTGGACCCTCGCAGCGGGCCATCTTACAACTAGGGTATCTCCCCTGCCTGGCTGTTACAGCACTTGCATTAACAGAGATAGGAAGGAACAGTGTCAGTAATAATTCACCCGGTCCCGTCGACTATGTACTAATTATAGGGGAGATCAAGCCAGAATGTAACGCTGGGTGTAATACGTGCGTACATACATGACGAGATATGGGGAATGCCCGTTTTAAAAGGTTTCAAAAGCGCATCTCAATTGCGCTCATCCCCACCTGCACATAATGATGGAACATTTTACCTACCTACGAGTAGTATGTTATGCATACGCCGTTTGGCAAATCGTCAATAAATAATGTGACCTCCCTCTCTAAACCCACCCGTGCCGCTCTGCATTTTACCGCCAATGTTCGGTTCGGTATAGAATTTAATATTTCCCCATATCGTTTCTCTCTTTTTTGCATTGCATCTATAAATCCAATCATCTTACTAGCTCGCCTCGTCTTCCCATGATTTGTTGGTTTTGGGGGGGGCTGCAGCCTGCGTTGTCTTGCTTGGCAACCCCCTTCCCTTCCTTTTTTTCTCTCCCCCCCTCCCCCTCCATTAGGCATCGTTGCCGGCTCTTCCCGTCTGAGATCTCGGTTCCGCACATGGACGTATGTATCCGTAAACCTCATTTAGGATCTTCCCGTGCCCGCACACCCGTCACCCGTCACCCGTGTGCCCTGTGTCTGTGTTGCCTGTATCCCCTTCTTGTCCCCCCATTGCAGATCCCTTATCCACCGTCTGTATGTAACTACTTGGTGCGCCACACAACCGAAACGTCCCATCTTGCCCTCCCGCATCCTACCCAACCTTTTGTCATATCAATGGTTTTTGAGGCCACATACCCACGATTGATTGATTTATTCGTCAGGTGAAATACATCTTAAACCCTTATATATATATATATATATTATGTACCTCTATATATATGATAACGTCATCTTTTCTTAGCATTGTAAAAATCTCGGCCCCTTGCACCCTGGAAGTAGCTGCTAAGTGAAGGGTAATATGACCTATACCATTGACGAAAGTTTATATACCTGCACTAATATCTTGTTATAATATCTCGCCATCTTTCTTTTCAACCTCGGCATTTGGACAAGCATATATATATATAACTCGTCTTTAGTAGAAAGTGACTTGTGACTTGTGGAAATATTACGTAGATATAGTGTATTTCCAAATGAAGGATATAGAGCCTATTTCGTGCCGCACGACATACGGTTGAAAATCTTTAAACACCTGAACCTTTTAAATCCAGGTAGGTACCTATTCTGTTGTGGGGATAACGGTGTCGGTTTTCCTGTCGTCACACGAGTAACTGCATCTCATAGCGGGTGTAACCCCGTGACTCACCCTAGGTTAGACTAGATGGTTACAGAGGCCGAGGAAGATAACTCAACAATCGCGGGATAACGAGAGTCTAGAACAGCCACGAGACGTCTGATTTACAGTTGTAAAAGGAAAAGGAAATTGGTAACAAACGTGTTTTTAAATAAGAATCTCTCCCTCTGTAAAGAAATCGTGTTGTATAAGCATGCCTAGGTTAACATGCACTACTCGTATACCTAGCCTCAGCAACGACGTAATCAAGGTTAGAATATGTTTCTGCCTATTACCTACTTTCTAACGCGTAGAAGGATATCTAGCTTGGTAGGTGTAAATATTGTAAACTTGGGAATTATAGCACTCCTTTAAAAATGCCTGTCCGACTTCTGTATAAAATAGTCGACGCTGGGACATTTACCAAGGTTTGCGTCTTAGTCTACCCCTATCGGACACAAGAGGAAAAGAAACCAAAAACAGTCCGCCTTTACGCAGGCTTATGATGTTGAAATGTAAATCTGGATAGAGGTTCTCTCCTATTACAAACTATTCGCAGGCGTTCTTTGATAATACCACGCATCGCATATGTTTTTTCAAATGTGTTGCTACGCCATGAATCTTGCCAAGGTTTACTACAGACTTACTCAAGACTCAAGGCAAGTCGCCCGGCGGGCCATTTGCATTGCGCCCTGATAAGGCCTGTATTCTGTCTTCCCATGTCCGGAAGTCTAGGTCCCCATAGAACACGGTAGGAATACAACACCATGTCATAATTCTAACTACACGTATATATCTTTGTGGTATTGTTAAGTTTAACCCCTTTAAATATTTAACAGGCGGGCATACGTGTACAGGTCTTGATCTTGCCTAAAAGCTGCTCGTGGTCTCTGGGAAACTTGATCAAAACGCGGATTCATTAGCCCCTGAACTATGGCACATAGGTAAGTATATCCACTACTCTGTAAACAACTAACCAAGCACTAGCCTATGCACCAAGGCCTCTATACATCTAAGTTGTATAACACGTGGCAGCCTCTGATGAATCTTGTTTACTTGTCTGCATAGGCAGGTACTAAATAATTACGCTATCAAAACCAAGTAATATCCTGTAGTCTCAACTTCGGTATTCTCTATAGACAACACACTTTATGACACTTTACACACTAGGTACTTGGCGTAGTTTTCCTTCCCTTTTAACGACTAATAGCCTCTACTTTTGTTAAGAAGAACCTGGTAGGTTCGTTGCAAAAACCCCTGTATGCGTATTATCTGCTGTAACCGGCTATATTATGTCGTAGTTACCTAATTCATAACGTAAATACATGCAGGCGTTCATAACATCAGCAATGCAAGGAGTACTATCCATCTTGTACAGGAACACGTCTCCTCTAAAACTCGGATAAATAGGGGCAACCATTTAGAGACGTATGATGTGTACAAGAAGCTATGCAGTTTGTTTCTAACCCTGGTATTATTCTCATGCCGTAACCTAGTAGTAATCCAGAATTTGACAGGAACGATAATAGACAAAAACATGTCGTCGCCTGTCCGCTCATTCTACACGGCATGTGGATTCACTTACATGTAGGAAATTGCCGGCGGGAAGTTAGGTCATTGAGTTATAGTCTTTCTCCTATACTGACCTAGGTTAGCTATAATTTCCTGCAGTTTTGTAGTCTTCGTGTCTTGTGGGTATTCTGATGCTGAAATTCTGCTGCTGTAATTTCGCCTCTGAAATGGTCTGTCTATGCGTTGGCGAGCTCTCCTTCGTCACCTAATTACCCCTATCTTAGACTACTATCTCGCGGAACCCTCTTCGTCGTAGGGGTTAGATTTAATACGCCCTTATTCCTGGTTAATGACTCGAAAGTAGGTAGGCACATATGTGGGAAACTTCAACCTACCTATCTCTTTACACCTAACGTAGATGTTGATAAGACTAGGTCAATAATACTCGTCAGATTATTAAGCCCGGATAACACACCTACTCGAACATAGGCGTACAACAATAACTGCAGAGTACCTACAGGCTACCTACCGTAGGCTGTACAAGCAAGCTTGCCTTGTACTTCCCCCTTGGGTATTAGCTTTAACCCATAATTCCATACAAGAATTAGAATTAGAGGCCTACCTAGTAGTTTCTCCATCATTGTAGGTACCGAGCTAAGATTTGTTGTCATTACCTATCGACCTAACACTAGGTTACGGTAGAAACCGGGCGGCAGAGGACCGACCCGACTTGTTGCCCGTCATTCCGTCTCACAATGACACGGTGCACCCGATCATAAGGTGACAATCTAAAGTTCGAGAGTCATTTGCACTTTACCTACCACTTCCAGTATGGTAACTGCCGTGATTCGAGCTTTACTACAAAGTTAAGTCGTTTCACCTTTTGGACCACCGGACAAAATCTACCTACGTGTACATGGCAAGTAGGTAACACAGCAGGTAATTAAAGGTGGGGCGTCATTGCACATTGTTACACCTGCATAAGGTAGGGAGATGAGCAGCATGCTTGCCTTCCTTCCCAAGTTACCTACTTACTCATAACGCTCTATTATCTAAAAGCTGGTTTCAGACCCCAACTACCTATGTACCTACCTTGGAATTTCATCATTCGATTACATCAGAATCGGGCCACACCACCCAGTACTTTACGTCGGGGGGGCCAATAAAAGTCATTTTCCAGAAAATTGTACCATCAAAGACCCCAAGTCACATGACTGATGGTGCATGCATGCAACGAGCCGCTCCCGCGAAAGCACCAGGCCCGATTTTATCCCTTACTCGGCCGTAATAGCGTCCGAGTTTTAGGACGACACTTGAATCATCTAATTTCTACTACGACCTTGGCACCTCTCTGCCTTGATTCGAACATCTGTCAGGTAATTATCTCCATGAGACCGAGCCAATAAGCAAGTACAGCACTTGCGCCCTGGTATCTTGAAATGTCGACAAAAACATCCAACTACTACTCCTGTACTAACAGTGTCTCTAGCCTCGTGATAGTCTCGCTTTCTATCGGGTGGCTTGGACGGTCAAAGCGAGGCCAATCAACTACACGTAGAGTACAAAGAGGTAGGTAAGAATCCGTGGTTACAGTAAGACCTACTCAAGTACACGTACTTGCTGACGACATGGTGGTGTGGCAGATCAGACCCGTCAGAATGGATCCGTTGTTAGCGTCGAGTTATCGACACTCTCGAACGAACCAACAGACCGCTTCCCATGTGACCCCTATTCTTATTGCCATAATCTTCTAAACTAGCCTCCTCTCGGCCCGTCTGGGCTAAGTCGTTGGTTTTTCATCGGAAAGACCTGTTACCAACAGGCTGGAGGCCGCTATAACCAGGCTATCACGACGGACTCCCGCCTAGAACCGTACTAACGAAGTAGTGTCCAAGGAGGATTGGCTAGATCACACATAAATGCTGCGACATATAGAGCTAATAATTTGCGACGATCAAGGAGCCAACAAGTATTTGCGAGACGATGTAGGGTACCTACTCGTACATAAACGAGGCCATATCTTATGTTGTAAACAAACCGGCGACAACCCAGCATAACATCTGCATAAAAGGCATACTATACATCCCACTATTTTTGGCGCTTTGTCTTTTGGTTTATCTCCATCGACTCGGTGTTGGCTGCACCATACCTACTTCCAATACCTAGAAAGTATGCTCCAGTAAGTATTGTTGCCATTTCCCCTGATAGACGATGAGCAAGGGGCTGAACTTACCATGTAAACAGTTACGCGACATCCTTGCTGCGGTACTAAATCGTATTAGTGATCAGCTCAGGTATGAGTGCTCTGGCCTTGGGTACCCCATGGAGAAGCTTTGCCGGCGGCAGCCATGACCCATAGAGTTGGTAAGCAGTGAATAACTCCCTAGTCTAGCCAACACCATCACCACCCTATTGAATTACGAGTAGGTAGGATGAAGGATTCCGCAGTCAATCAGTCATGTTGGATAATGTCTAGATCCGTTTCCAAGACTTATAAGGGCATTGGCATTGGATCTGACATAAACACGTACCTAGTGCATTCTAGGCATGCATAATAATATGAATCGATCCTGCTCCAGACTAGGCAGTAGATTCCAAACTGGCCCTGCTCCTCATATAATCGAGACGAAGTGCATTATTAGGATCACCGTCACATCGCTGGCCGGCCCGACACACTACACACTCACACACACACACACACACACACTCGCCAGGCACAGCCATGATGAGTTTCCGCTAAACCAAGCTAAGTGCGGCCCCGATGTATGTCTACGTAGATAGACGAGCCAAGCGGAAACTCGTTGTTGCCCGGGCTTTGCTTTGCCCACGTAGACCGGCGACGTGGGGTAGAAAAGGCTTTACTTTACCACAGTCAGCACTTGTCGGTAAACCGGTCTAGAATGACGGACCAAATTGTAAGTTTCCCTACTGCGCCGCAACAACAACGGAGGTAATATCAGCAGAAGGAGGGGTGGCAGGTGCGTTCTAGATGATTACCTACATAACTATCCTTGACGAGAGAGTTATGTTTTTAGGTAGAAAGCGCGGTAGAACCACGATGCACGAGTCCGATTCAAAAACACGTATACCACAATTCAATTTCAGAGAAGATACCTATCTACCTACCTAGTCTACTGTCATAAGGAGCAAAAGTCGTTTGCATTGGTGGTTACAGAAATGGCGCGAGGCTAGAGTGCCTAGGTAACGGCCCAGCCCTCTAAACCTATCTCCAGAACAGTTTGCACGCTAGATTTGGTAATTACAACGTAAACCCAGGACGCCTATGGTAAGTGCTAGGTTAGGGCATATTTGCCCTTCTCGCGACAGCTTGGCTGAGGTTATACGAAGACATAGGGGGTTTCTTTTTTGCGTCATTACTACCTAGCACAAAGAGACTTTACTTTACTTTAAGACTGCCTCGACGGCTACCAAAGTGTCATTCATGTACGTGTATGTAGACCTTATTAATCAAGGAAAGTGCATGTGTGCCAAGAAGTCAAGGAAGAGCACTTCTTGTACATGAGGTCCTTTTGCCAACAAAATCTTGGGCGCCTTTATTATTAATTAGGCGTTTTTTTAGGGTGATGTGATTGATTACAAAAGACGAATATTCTATACACACGCCCCCTTTCTTTTGTTCATCTCTCTTTTCTCCTACAGATAGGTATCTGTTCTACTTCACCTGCATTAAATATCTCCAAAGCAAGCCTAGCACGTACGTGTGTATGTACTTACCTACTACCTTATCTTGACACATCTGTTAGTAGTCTAGAATAGTGCCGCTTATCAACATGCCATTCTTTCAGTATTTATCGTGGATTTGTAACACCAGAGATGGGCCGATCCTTTTAGTTTTTTTTTACCCCATTATTATCTAAACAAACCCATTAAAACCCCGGGAGAAGCCAAGCCAAGCCAAGCAAGCAAGCAAACAATGGGGGCGGAAGGGGAAAAAGGAAGTAGGTAGGGTAGGTAGGTAGGGAAAACCTGTTGCAAACCTTTTACCCGCAGCCGCCGTTTTTGTGTTGTGTTGTTAGGTATTGGTATAGGGTACATGGTTTCTTTCTGCCAAAGGTAGACCACCAATCTGCAACCAAGCATTTCTGACCTTACCTACTTGTATCGCGCCTTCTGCCCGAGTTGCATATTGCTCACCGACATTGGTGTTACCGTCACACTAGTATTGTATTTATTCCATCGGTAATACAATGATTGCTGCATCTCCCCTTCGTTAACCTTGAGCCTTTATATGTGTGACGGGAAGGAAGGAAAAGTAAACAAGGTACCTACATACACGTACTTTATGTTGGAGGTAGGTATAATTACACCTTGGAAGGTGGGTTGATTTTCATGCCCTCCAGTTAGGCTAACTGGCTTTATTCTCTTTACGTGTTATTAGTAACCTACAGTAGGTACTTACCTACTACATCGTCATTTACTTGTTCCTACAAGGCCGTGACTCCAACATCCTAGGTTAGGTTGACCAACATCGAACCTACCTAACCCACAATTACGCTCTGACGGTTTGTTTGGGTTTGCCCTTTCCCACTCGTACCGTGGCAGGCTGGCTAGCTGCATGCAAAGGGCAAATCGCTTGTTCGCTACCCCCTCCCCCTTCCCATACCCGATGCGAGGCTATTTCTGTTTTCCTTTTCCCTCCTGCAAGCAAGCTGTTTGTCTAGGTACGGTGTCCGTCCAAGACCTTTAGCGTGTTCTCTTGTCATGCTATTACTACTTATTTTTTTTGTTTTTTCCAGGGCCGTGATTTTTTTACAGCACGGCTCAAAGCCCGATAATAGGTAAACATACATATTCATAATATTTTACGGCCTCGTATATCTGTGAACCACCGTCGGCATTACTAAGTTGAGTTAATTCGATACGTTAGATAGACAGGTTATGGTATGCTTGGTATATGTACACGTACATAGGATCAAGTGGGAATTTTCCACAGGTCGTGTCTTGGAGTAGTTAATGTATGTATGTATGGATGTGGACACGGCCGTCGAAAGATTTGGGCAAGTGCCTATGCGATGCATGGACGTTTTCCAGTCCTTCCTTGGAGGAGGAAAAAAAAAAAAGACATGAATCATTGCATTGCATCAACAAATGGCAGCTCCCTATCCCATCTATGCTACCCTGTGACCAAAGCAAGCTGCGAAGCCAATGCAATGCCAACTAACAGACGGACAGAAAAGATTTTCCACTATTCTCAGCTGCTGAGGGATGGGATGGATATTGCATTGCATATATGTGCGCAAAGTACCTTACCTACATACAGATTGGATACACGTTGGTCAGGCCGTTTCTCCGTCTCATATATTTTCGGGCAAGGACTTGATTGTCACGTTACCTATACCTACATTGAAAAGTCATTTTTTTTTTTTTTTCACTCTTGCGATCTGAATCAATTTATTAGATAGGATGTTTGGTTTGCGTTTTTGTTTTTGTTTTTGTTTTTTCCTTGAATTTAACTCCCTTACCCACATCCCGTGTTGTATGTGTGTGTCTCCGCCACTCCCGTATCCCGCCCCCTGCGTCTAGGTAAATACCTAACCTAGGTACTCCATTATTCCCCCTCTTTCTTTCCCTTAGTACCGCATCATAATGAGGGAGGTGATTATGTAATTACCTACCTAGCAAAACACCTATGGAACGACGAATTGAAGATTCGGGTCGGACCTCTCCGAGTAATTGGGAGGGAAAGGAGGAAGGGGACTAGTCCGGGCCAAGCCTCCCCGTAACAAATATTGCCATACAGATTACATAAAGTACCTACTAAGTAGGTATGTAGTTTTTATCGACCGACATCAAACCAATGCACTCGACTAGGTACATATCTATCGGGGAAAGAAACTCCGACTGGTTTAAGGGACTCTGTAGTACTAGCTAGTAGGTAGGTAAGGGATGTTTGCTCCCCTTAGATGCCGATTATCGTACCATTTTACGTCAGAAAAGAAAATAAAATAAAAAATAGATCGTCGTGTGTTATCGATATCAAGAGGGACAAGGCGTAGATTACATGTAGGTAGGTAGACAAGATAATTTAGTCTAAACCTAGACTAGGTTGATAGATAGATAACCTAGATCAGTCACGATGCCAGACAGATCAATCAAGGCCGTAAACCAACAAACCTGGGGGGGGGTGTTTGATTAGTTCAGGTACCTTAGCTAGCCATACTAAGCGACGGCCGCGGCCCTTCCCTCGACGCTAATGTGGCCTAAACTCCATGTAGATACGTTATACTAGGGGGCCCAGGTACATGTATTGGGTATGGTAGCTCAAATATGAACCTTTTTATTGTTGTAGGTATTTTACTCGTAATTACATCTCTGCTCTTGAATTTGTTGTTTGGGCTTGATGACTGAGGTAGATTGCGGCGATGTAGTCCAAGTAGGTAACTTAGAATAGACGTCAAGGTAAATACTTGTATGTTATTAACAGTGTCTCGGGCGTAACTTTTAGCCAAGTCTGGACTCTGAGCTGTGCGTTTTCCGCGCGTCTTAGAGGTTACCGTAGACCAAGGCACGTATGTGTCTACTATACTAGGTAGGTAGGTGAGTTAGGTATCCAAACACGACCTGGCATTGATGGTTTTATATGTCTTTGGTTATATTATGGTCACATGCTTTGTGGGAGTCAAAGTAGGTAGCCCCTCGTTTATAACCTCATATACAAGTAAGTAGGCGTTGAAGGATCTGGGGATCGAAACATCAAGTACCTCGATTAATCATCTCCAGTGTTCCAGGCTCCTTTTCCTTCTCCCTATTTCCTCTATCTACACCTAACTTTCCCCTAGTTAATCAACAAGTGCTAATCACCAGAGGCAAGTGCAAATAATGCCTACGCATAGCTACATGTGAACTAGATAGACATAGGTACAGGACAACATAAAGGGCGAGCTTACATGCTAAAGTTGGGTCAGTCTAGATATGTTGAAACCTCGAAGAATGTCAACCATGTCCGTCGATAAACAAAATAACGTGAGACTAAAAAGAATGGTTATAACTATATTTTGTCCTTCAAGCTCTCACTTACACTTGAAGAGTTTATCTCCCTACAAGTTCCTTTCACCTTTACCAGGTGATCTGATCTAATGTGACCATTAGGCAGATAGGTCAAGTAAGCAAGCTGTATTATATTATATTGTTGCATTGGATGCGTCTGTGTGAGTGTCGGCCCGGACATCAGATGATCCTTTGCCCGGTTGTGTCGGTTGGCCTCGGCTACATGCTGAAACCCCCCTACACAACAAATGACAAGTATACCTAACCGCGTACCCTAATCCTCCCTACCTGTGTAATGTTGCCTTATTATCCGCCCCTCCCAAATCGTCTCGGAGGCGAGTCAGTTCTTCGGATCAGGGCGTTGGTTGTACGATTCTTTTACTTGCCTACTTTAACTCAATCCATCCGCCCCCCTTTCTCAAGAATATCGATGTACAATGCTCATAGCATAACATGACTGCCGAACCTCTTCTATATCAGATCTACCCAAGGGAAAGAAACGGAATGTCTTTGGCCAGGTAGGTTAGGTCAGATTGTTGTTGTCCGTTCGAGGGTAGCAATTAGCTTCATCAGCATGCCTACCTTAGTAAATAGAGTTGTTCGTGACCCCCTCCGGCCTATGGCCTCAGCCTTTCGGCAGTGTTGGACGAGGTTCTCCCCGGGTGGTCTCGAGGGTATCGCTTTTCTATTTAAGTTAGGTTGTCTGGTTTGGGGTAGGATATGCTAATAAGTAAGGGCTGCGTGTAGGAGTAGATATATATAGGTATATCCCAAAACTTTTCTATGTAGAGCGATCTTATCCCCCTTTACCTAGGCACAAAAGGTATAAAAGGTCTTGCATTAAAAGTCCAGGGGGTTAACCACCGTTGCACCGCCCCCTACCTCGGAGACTCTGAAGAACCTGGCTCCCATATCCTTTGCCTTTGCCTCCAAAGAATCTGTCAAAAGGTTATTATAAAAGACGCGATCGCGGTGGCAAAACACTAGAGAACTTACCAACACTAGAAGGAAGCACAATGTTTCCAGAAAGGTTCAGTGCCACCAAAACATCCTTAACCCAGGTCCGGCAGGTAAAAGCCTCCCTGTTTCGAAGCGAAGGCTTGCCATCGGCTGGCACAGACCGGACAACGTCAATGGCACCACGAAGGTTTACCGGCCCGACGTACACAAGGGTGATCAAGGTTAAAGAGTTGTCTCCTGGATCACCTTGCCTTTCCTGAAATCTCCACGGTCCATCACGATTCAGAGCATGGTATAGGACACAGCCGCCTTTAGCATCTATAAAGACTAGGCCCCAGTGCTACCCGGCCCAGAGTGTTAACGAAGAGATCAGTTAAGCTTGGGTTGAAACAGATACCTCGGCTCCTTACATATTCATTAGGTTTGGGTCGGGAATCGAGGGAAATATAGACCGAGTTTGGCAAGGGGGATCCATTGAGAGGCATGGTTGCCTCCCCTTGATGGTTAACTCTGGTATACCGGTACAGCAAATGGCAGATAAATATGTAGACGAAGTAGAACGTAGAGCAAATATAATCGAATTGAGTCTGTCAATCTGTCACTTTGGCGGTAATAGATGGTTATAGTTCCTTGTGTCATGTTGGCAAGATGGCCATCTTTGTATGCTTAATCATCATACGTACGAGCCCCTGACCTAACTACATGTACCTTTTGGGCAATAGCAGTCACCCAACAGGTAAATACCCATCGACAAACCGTATCCAGGGGCAACGGAGTGTCACGCTCAATGTGGCATGTGCACCCTCCTTACCAATACCTTCCTGGCACCTGCCATGAGACATTGGCCCCTTTATGAACAGTGAACATCCAACCCACCAACTTTGGTTAACCTTTGGTATTTCATCACGGCCTTTTTGGCGGATTGGAAACACTTGGTATCAATCTGTAAGTCTGCAAACTTTGGTTGCAGTTTAAACATTAAAGTGGTTTATAATGCTGAAACTGGCGCTAGTTGCATCACCCCGGCAGTCTGCGCAGCCATTGCGCGCCCATGATGCCGCGCACGACTTGGTGGTTAGAAGGGATCAGCGATGCTTTTTGACTCGAAAGAAAGGCTCATTCAACGATCCTCTGGTAGTCGTACCCATATTCCCTGATATCGACAAGAGTCTATTACAAGAAAGTGAGGTACGTTGTATCCCACTAGGTTCCCTTATTTGCTAGCTAGAGTTGTGTTGACGAGCTCATGCAGGCTTTGAACGGGCTACTAGAGGCTTTCCTGAATCCCGAGCTCACAGACTGGATCAAGTCACGGTCAAGTGGGTGCATCCACAACAGCACCAAAGACCTATGGCTTCTCCGGAAGTCTGCCGCGGCGGCCTTCTCAGAGGGCTGCTACAAGGTTACACCGATAAACACATTCGTAAGCACCACATGCACGGTTCCCTGTGGCTGAAGAGCTCTGTGTACACCTGCTGACTGATTTGTAGTATATGGTTCATTCAAACTCTGTGGGAGGGGTATTAAGTCCACCTTTCAAACATTCGCATATGGTGTCACCCAGTGGCTTGTCTGAATGCAGCATAGAGATGCCTGACCATTCTGCGTTGGAAATCCTGTCATGCTTTGCGGAACCGATTCGTTGGACCCATGTGGCACGCGCCCTTGCTGTACAACCGCCCGTGTCTCGGACTAGGCAGGGCTTACCCCGGTATGGTCCAAGGGCTGCTTCACTATTTCCGACGCAGCTACGTTCAACGTTGGCTTCCCTCCTATTAAGTGCTTGGCTGCACGTACCCGTTGGAGTTCGTGCGTGTTTCTACCGAGGCCTGGCTCGACTGGGAGGGATATTGTACGGGCCCTCTGAAAGTTTCAATGTCCAGCGGTTACCATTCGGGATGTATGTCAAGATGCGGCAGAAAATCGGACATGGCAGCTTAGCCAATGAGTACCAAGCCCTCAAATTGGTACGGCGATACACGGATATACCTGTTGCTCAACCGCTTGATCTCATTTCGGACAAAGAGGACTCATATCTGCTGACATCACGGTTACCGGGTCATATGATTGGACCGAGGATGGATGCTTTCACGGACGAGAAAGTTGGTACAATAGGCCAAGACCTGCAACGGTGCATAAAACAGCTAAGGCTTATACCGAAGCTGGTCCGACGGTCGCTCCCGATTATGCCATTTGCGATACCTTGGGTCAGGGTGTCTATGATGCTCGCGTCATCGCAAGAGCGCCATACGACGCCGAAAGGGGGGACTATCATGGGCCTTTTGCGAGCGAACGAGACTTTAACGACTACCTCAAATCTCCCCATCTCCCCGACTTATCTCACCGGGATTCACACGCCATCGTCCTGGCGCATGGAGACATCAATATGCGCAACATCCTCGTCGACGACGATGGGATGCTCTCAGGTATAGTTGATTGGGAGATGGCAGGCTGGTACCCCGACTATTGGGACTATACCAAAGCACATTACGTCACCAAGAGGCATTGGCGCTGGCGGAAGATGATGGATGAGGTATTCGACGGTATTGGGGACTTTAGGAAAGAGTTGGAGATTGAGTGGCAGCTGTGGAATTATTGTGATTGAAATGATCCATTTGAAGCAGTCATCGAATTATCTAGAATGCTTGATTCTTAGATCACCTAAACCAGAGAGTCCTGAAATCTAAAACTGTCACAAAACCTCTCTCCTCCAGACTGCATATATACGCATAACGTCGCCAAAAGTAAAGCGTATATGTATTTAAGCATATACTCTCCAATAGCCTTGTCATTAACGGGGTGAAACACACATCAGAGGTCCGAAAACCTCCCGGGTAGACGCTGTACCTCCACATACAACATATCGGCATGTATTCGTTGCGTGATAATGTCCGCGAGAAGTCGCCGGTCGAAAGTATAAATAACAGGCAGACTATATTTAAACGAAATAGATTTCTTGTTTTGAAACAACTCATCTTTAACTCACGTCTAAGAGATTCTATCGACTTAAAAAAGTGAAAAACGGACGGTTCCGGCAGGAAGAGGTACCAGCTATCTCTCTTTCTAATTACAATCACATCTACAGCCCTAACCTACCGCCTGCGAACAAGGGAACGCCTTGAATATAAGGAAACGAACTGGGTTCTTAAAGAGTCATGGATGCATCAGACATAAACAGGTCGATCTTCAAGTACGTGCTTTTCCCTACATGTACAGTCCGCGAAGTGCCCCAGCTCCCGTCCCGGAAGTTTACCCCTCCATACCTTACCCTAGCTACCTTATGATGATATCACATACTATCATCCCCTTGGAAGAAGATTACCCACGCACGCAGAATATACCTACAGAGTGAGACCTTATTACCTTGAACTAATATTCGCGAAAACAGTCAAGAGGCGGCCGACTACGACAACAAACATAGGAAGCTCAACGACCGGCTCACGCGGGAGATTCAGGCCAGACTAGACTTCATCGCCGTCGATTGGGTTTCCGATGACGAGGATAGCGACGAGGAAGTCGAAGAGGGTGGTGAGGGGAATAAGCCGAGAAGAGAGGTCAGGCTATTGGACTATGCTTGCGGGACGGGTATGATTTCTCGGGTGAGTGTTTACCCCCCCTTTTTTTTTCTTTCTTTTTTTTTCTTTTTTTTTTTTTTCTTTTTTTTTTTTCCACCCTTCATAACGTCTAGTTGGATACATGGTAGATCCAAGTTTTGGTCTCTGCTACTATTTCATGGGGGCAATCTAGAGAAAAGCGTTTCGGAGCAACTTGTACAGCTCCCATCTAGATCAGTTGTGGAATACAAGAGCAAGCCCTACAACCTACCTACATTGGAGGGCACATATAGCTATTATTGGTAAAAGGTCACTGCTAACCGAGCATCTAGGCCCTTGCCCCTTATACGACCCAGTGTGTTGGCATGGATATATCCGAGAATATGGTTGCCGCATATAATGCTCGTGCAGAGATGCAGGTAAAGTCCCCTCCTCACCCTTCCCTCGCCCCCTTTTCTTTTTATTGCCATTAGAAACGAAAAAGTCCCATCCCATCATCTGTAACTTATGATGTTATTATTATATCCCACATATGCTTTACTTCACTTCATCCATCTTCACGTCAAGTATTAATGCTGATCTCCAATAACACAGGGTCTCTCGCGCAGTGAAATGCACGCCATAGTCGGAGATCTTGCCTCTCCCACCGTCAGCGACGATCTCATGTCTGAAGACCTCTCCAACTTCGACATTGCCGTCGTTGGTGGTGGCTTTCATCACTTTGGCGACCCGGAGCTCGCTGCGAAACGACGTAAGATTTTCTCCATCCCCTAACTCTTGTCTTGTCCACTTCTCTTTTCCCCCTATATACAAGATTTCCTTTCCTTTTCTTTTCGCTACTCTACCCTTTCCTGATCTAGACAGAACTCCCTACCTTTAATCCGTACACCATGGATATTTATCTAACAAGAGAAATAAATAAAAGTGGTAGAAAGACTCAAACCAGGCGGCGTCCTCTTAGTCTGGGACTTTTTACCTCATGGTCCACCACCATCATCATCATCATCATCACATGGCCACGAGCACGAGCACGGCCATAGTCATAACCACCATCACCACAACAACAGTCAGAGCAACGTCTTCCACTCGGTAATGCACCACGGTTTCAGCAAAGAGCGTATCCGCGAGATTTTCATCTCTGCCGGTGCCGGGACTGATTATGCTCTCGAGGTCGTTGGGGGAGGGCTTGCTTTTGCTTCCGGACACGGACACGGACATGAAGAAGGGTTGAGGGAGGTGGTTGATCAGAGTGAGAAGGAGAGTGGGGAGAATAGGGGATTTCGTAGGGAAGTCTTCTTTGCTAGGGGGACGAAGGCTCTCTAGGGTGGGGAAATGAAAGTAAATGGGGGGTTTGCCTAGTGTGGTTTAAGATAATGATTGGGAAGACCATTGCACTTTGGGAGAATATTCATCTTTCTAGTCTGTATTTATCTATTTGTTACACTTTGCGCCTCGTTGATGAACCCAGACTTAGTCGACCACCGTCAACGTACATTTAATACCCAGGCAAAATAGGAGACTTGATGTTTATAAAGCTTAGAATTATAGTGCGTAATGGGCGCATTTATGCCAGGGGGGGACGGTTTGTCCTTTAAGCAGAGTTAAGCAAGCCAGGCACTATATCAAGTTTTCAGTTTTAAAAAACACGAAGAGTCCTCGGAACCGACAGCCCCTTTTCCTATCTCATCTATATTATGATTGCATAACCGACACGTCTATATTCAAGAAGCCCGGGTACTCTAATTCTCTCCGATGATGAAAGCACCGCCTAGTAAGATGGCAGGCTCGTCAATATTATGATGTTCGTAACTAGAATGAAAGAAGAGATGTTAGTCGACATGTAACGGCTGGCTTATTGAACGGTTATACTAGGTAGTTTTCCCCCCCTCGCCTAACAAGGTCACAGTAGGACAGGGGCACATCGCCGGTCTGTATATACCCATAGAAATAGGACAGGACAACTCACCTCAATGTCCCAACACCACCAGCCTCCAACAAAAACGTCGGTCCGTCAGGCAACGCCTTCCGAACCCAACGCATGGCGAACGCGCGGAGGATGTGACCATGAGCAACGATCAAGACGTCTCCGTGCGGGGGGGTTCCTTTGGGTTTTCCGATAACGGGACTGTGATATTTGGTCTGTATCTCCTCGATTAAAGCGTCGACACGTTTCGTCACGTCCTCGGGACTCCTAGATTACAAGTATTTGTTATTTATGGATCCTTTTTTCCTCCTTCTTCTCGATCGAACCTTGGTTTTGTGATAGTGAGAAGTATCGATTTATACGCACAAGATAAACACTACAGAAGGAAGCCAACATTGAAATTAAAAAACAAAAATAAAGAGAGACGACAAGACTTACTCCCCACCCTCACACCCATCTCTCCAGATATCCCAATCACGATTGAGCCCCTGCTTCTCGCGGATGTCGCGAATCTCGGGGCTCGTGATCCCCTCGTAGTCGCCGTAATCCCACTCGCGGATATTCTCAGTCACCTCGACGCGAGCGGTACACCCGTCACAGACAGGTTTTTCTGTCGGTTTCTCGCCGTGTTGTTTCCACGGTAAGGGGTCCTTGATGTCCAGGTTCAGCAGCTCGAATGTGCGTTGGGCGCGCTTTCGTGGTGAGACGTAGCTGTTTTCGAATGGTTAGTAATGTGAATTGGCCTTTTTTTTTTTTTTTTCTTTTTTTTTTTTTGCTGCGTGTGTGCGGCTTTATGATATAATAAGTAAAAAGTATCATGGCTACTTTTGGAGGGGGGGGAAGAGATGAAGTTGAAGGCATGTATAATGGCTTGTCTAAGCGCATCCGTAAATAAAGTTTTATCATGATAGAACTGATTGCATGCTGTTGCCTTCCCTTCCCTTCCCTTCCCTTCTCCATGTGATAAACCCACGCAACCGTCGCCCCAGGTTAAATAATAATAAAGCGCAATATATATATATATATAAAGGAAAAACCTTACTTACATATGTGAGAGTTGTTTCGGGACAATCAACCGATCATTACCAACAAGAGCACGACCAGTCGCCTTGATGCGTTTCTCCCCATTAGCCGTGAGGGGAATATCCGTGAGACCGGTATGTCTCCCATTCAACGACCATTCCGTCTCGCCGTGACGAACGAGAAATACGCGGGGAGTAGTCATTGTTGCTTCAAACACCCCCCAAACGAACTATACAACCTTTTTTTTTCTTCTTCTTTTATTTCTTTTGCCTGCCGCAGTTTCGCGAGGTGTTCACCTTGGGTTACGTTACGTAAACCTGGGCACTTGAAAACGCAATCTGGAGCAGGTTTGCGCCTGTACATAATACTTTAACTTCTCTTTCTTAACCCGGTCCCCACCGTTCCACCACGATCTGTAAGCGGCTTTGTAAGTGCAACGTCGACCAATAGCCGCGGGGGGCGGGGGACTAGATAGGGTCTATCGACCTCTAAAACCAAACACTATAATTCCCGAACAATAGATGGTAGGAAAACAGACAGAACCCAAAGCTTGAGAAGTTGTAAGTTAGGTAGTTGGGATTTATGTACAGTATAAAGAAGTAAGTATTGCCGCCCCGGAAAGCGCGGGCGCTATAATTATACGAATATATCTATTCCCGCCGACCTTTCCTTCTGCCCAATTACGTCACCTAAACATAAGTAAATCTTTGAGCTAGGTAGATGAGTAGTATAACCGGTTGTATATATCTGGGAGCTATAATTGAAAAAACTAATCAAAATCTAGATACCTAGGTAGTAGATAATCAAACACCAAAGATAAAACCCGGCGGAAACATCCTTCCTACCGTACGTCGCCGTCCGCCATGACGAAGTACGTACCTGTCCTGGTAACAAGCGTGGACGCGCGGGCGCGGGAGCCCCACACTACCTAGCTCCTGTAGTACAACGCAGTGGAATTCAGGGCGGAGTCCCACATGCTAAGGTTCGCAGCTAGAAAGAAACACTGGCCAGCCGCCCATCGGAAAGTGCAAATAGCAATTTCTCCAGCTTTTTTTTGTTCCGACCGAACATCACGACAATCGACAACCACGAGACCAATAATCAACCCCGTAATTTATGTTATTAGCAAGCTTGGATAATTCTTTAATTCTCACGTCGATAACCAGGAAACGTGAACAAAGAAAAAAGAAGAAAAAACGAGAGAACCCTGTCATCTCCGCCGTTCCGAATCCAGTTGCCGATTCTTTCGATTTCCGATACTGATTTGATACCATCGCGAGCGTTAGCGTTAACGTTAACGTTAACGATTCGAGGGCCGACAACACAAACCATTGACCGGGTCCAATAGCGAGACCCATCATAGAAACCTATACGCTCGAAAATCAATTTCAAGCAAAAACAAAAGTAGTGCGCCGAGGAAAAGAGAAAGAAAGAAAAAAGAGTGACAAGGCGAGCATACTGTATTGTGTTGGAGGGAAATATCGTATCGGGACCGATTCATTCATCCATCGGCATCCATCCATCCGCCTTCCCAATATCTACGGTCCCCGACACCCGATTAGGATCGAATATACCGAAAAGAAAGAAAGAACAAAAACGACCAAACGACCGAAATCCCCCACAATGTCATCTTTCCGCACACAACCCCCTCCCCCTCCCACAACCACAAGCACGCCCCGTCCGCCCCGTCCCGCCCGACGACCTTCCTTACCAAAACCAGAAGCTCCCCGCCGACCATGGACCACGCCCAAACGCCTAATATGGACAGGGGCATTCGCAGCCGTGACAATAGTCGGCGCCATCTACGGAGCCGGTCTGAAGACGCAACAAGAGTACAAGACCGTATGTGTAGCAGCTGTCCTTTCCACACTGCATACTACATCTCGTCCTTTCTAGCTAACCCCCCCCCCCCCCGGACGAAAAGGAAAAGAAGAAATTCATCGAGACCCCTCCCGAAGAGCGCATACGCACGCTCGAGGAACGGCGCGCCGCCCTCGTCACTACGAAACGCCCGCTTGAGAAGAAGCTGGGGGAGCTGCGGTTACGGGTCCAGGAGCAGGAGAAGAAGACTCGGGATAATGGACATGGGGGATTATCTAAGCCGTGATTGACGCAGTTTGCCGTATTATGCCTATTTCAACCGGGGGATCCGGGACCATATGGCTTTATATTATGAACCTCGAGTCACAACACCAGGAACTCTCCACGGCCGTGGGACAAAGGACGGCTGCAGAACTGACCGAATCCGGACTCGTTCGGTAGTGGAATACTGTTCGCCGAGGGAAGGGGTTCGGCGCTCCGGACTCTAACGCGTCCGAGCCAAGGAGAATACGAAGGGGCCGCGTGAGACTTAACAGTCCTCCAGAGATCACTACAGCATATCCCCGGCTACCATTAAAGAGGCCCACCTCCAGAGTCCACGGTCACATCAGATATGAGGTGGTTGCGGGTTGACATCGGGAACTAGTAGGGCACGCGACGGAAATTCGCGTGTCCGCAGATTGGTGACCACGAACGCCGCTTCTTGATCCGGTTATAAGCCTGCTTTCGAAGTTAGACAGAAAATTAAGGAAACAAGAGCCATGCGTAATTTGGTCTATTCTATCACAATCTCGACAAACTAGTCATATCAGCATATGTCTCGCCGTCTTTATCTCTATTTAACACTCCATGCGCCAATAGCGATACCAGCGATAACTTGGCAGATGGTCCTCAATTCCATAGCAGATGTTGATCTTGGCAATGCCTGTTTCTAACATCCTCTGAACAATGTCTCGAGAAAGTGTCTTCAAACTGAAGGTCGGGGTGAAAGGACGGGTTGTGGCCTAGTGCTTTCCTTGCTACTTTACGTGCTAGCATTCTCAGCCGTGGGCAGCTGGATCGCCTTGTATAGCAGAATGAGTGCCGAGTGAGATTCTCCGCCTCCGGCCAGGGCGTCAATCTTATCGGATTCAACTTCGGTAACCTTGTCATCGTTGAACCACCACCACTTTCCATCCTCTTCTAGACGTTTACCCGTCTTAGGATCTACCGGCGCAGTCTTCTTGACGTAGGCTGTATAGTGACCACTGTCCGCGCTCGCTCCCTGATGTGTAACTACGCCGCGCAGCTCATAAAGGCCCGACTGGTTCGCACCCTCATCTTTGACCAGGTCGGAATCGATCAGCGCGCTCAGCTCCTTCTTCATCGCCAGGACCTGCGCATCGCGCTCGGCATCAATCTCGGCATCTGTCTTGTACGTCTCCGTCATCTCCACATCGCCGTCGGCTCCGCCCTTCTTCTGATCTTTCTTGTCATCCTTCTTCTTCGAGCTCGAGCCCCCGAGACCGTCATCATCGCCCTCAGCGATTCTCTTACGTCTCTTACGAGCCCGTTCGACATCCTCGACTTCTTTACGAATCTCCCGCACCTTGTCTCTGACAGGGACAAGAAGCTTCTTGAGATTGTCATCGCAAAATTCCACCACATCCAACTCATGTGGGAAGGTAACCTTGCGCATGATCTTGGCTTTCTTCTGGGTCTCGCGCTTCCAGAAGAAGCGGACAAAGTGAACGGTCAAATACTTGGGTAGGCGTGTAATCTTCGATGTCTTGGTGTAGGTAGCCTCACGGCCAAGCACTTCCGATCGTTTCTCCAGTTTCTCCTTGAGTCCGTTTACGATGCCGTCCCGCAGGTGATTCGTGCTGCTGTCGATGTGGCAGTTTAGTTTCAAAAAGCCATCTTTGGAGACGACCGGTTTCTCTCCCGCTTCAACGGCTCCTAGCTCATCACACACTAGCTCCGAGGTAAACTGCCCAGACATGTACTTCTCAATAAAGGATGCGTCGCTCGTGGCGTCGGAGGCATCTTTAACACGTAGTTTCTGGCGAATCTGAGAAAGAATCTGAGACCAAGCCTCTTCAGCATCCTGTTGTGCAAATCCGGCACCGGTGCGTGAGCGTTCGGCAAATTGCGGGTATAGATCTCGAAGAGCGGCGAGGAAAGTGTGTGGAACGTATGCTTCCTGGGTTTCCGACATGTATTTATAGGTGTCTCGTAACTGTCGTGTCAGATCAAGCTGAGGTAGGGTCCCTGTAGAACTAGCGCTCGGCGGCTCGTATTTCGATAGAGCGTCTTGTAGCTCGGGTATGGCTCGCAATGCTTGGAGCGTTGAGTTGAGATAACAGGTGTTCCCAAGGTTCGAAAGACCTGCGGGTATAGCGCCGAGTTGTCGAGCAGCTTCAGCTTCGGTCATATCTTCAAGGAACTTGACTGGTTCTGCTGGTCGAACAAGAGTGTTGGCATCGCCCGCCGGAGTTCCCATCATCATTATTGTTTGTCCAGGCTTCAGATTAAATTTGCTCATCGGCGTGTCATCTTTCAAGATACTCTTCAACAAGACCTTCTGACGGTCGGGTTCGACGCCTGTGAGGCTGTAGAGCTGGAATTTGAACACTTCGCCAGTTGATTCGGGATCTACTTCCACCTCATATTTCTTGCCTTGATGTTTCACGATAACTGTTCAAATGTTTGTTAGCACAATAGACAAAAGAAAGGCAAAGGGAGTAGCTGGCATTGGTAATTACCTGGTATCGACGCCATTTTGTACGTAGGTACCGCTGAAGGGCTTTACAAGCACGAGTCTATTAAGCTTTAGATGCTCAGGTTTGAAGTGATATCAGATGGGTCCCAAATGGAAACTGATATTGAAGCGGCAGGTTATAATCTTGGGGGAGGTGAGCAGCCGGTACCTCTTCGTTGCTGGTTGTTCAAAGTAAAATGTAGGGTCCAGCAGGCAAACTTAACATTCGTCACCCAATAACACAGGGACCTGATCCATCTGTTTCCACGGCCGATGGCCACAGGCGGTACCTGCTATCCAGTACTTGAAGGTACCTTACCAGAGCTTGCTGCGGAGCAAACCTAACTCGAAGGGAGGCAGGTACGTTAGCGGGGTATTCTAGCGGGGTAACATTGATATTGTAGGTAGGTACTTGGGTACATAAAGGAAGCGGCAAGGCACAGCCCTGTCAAGCCACAAGCTGACGTCACGTGCGCTAACCCGACCAAGAGTCCAACTGAAGTTACCGTTGTGCAACCCTCTCAGCCCCAACCATTATCGGCGGTGCAGTGGTAGGCAGGTAACAGCTCAGGACGCCGTAGGTAGCAAGGCCGTTTGTTGATTGACAGGGCCGGTTCGTATGCTGTCGCATCGCACCGCATCCCCCACATCATAATTCAACGACACCAACGAATACAGCTCTCTACTTTTGCGGCTCGGTCTCCCAAGACCAACTCCCGTCTCTCCCATACCCCTCTCGTCATCCTCTCGTCATCATGGTAGGTATCTCTCCTGATGACCTTCACCGACCCCCCCTTATAGTCCATGTCTCCTAACTCGAATGCGCCCAGTCTCAATCCCTCCGGCCTTATCTCCAGTGCGTCCGGAGCTCCGTCACAGCCGCTCTGTGTCTGTCCAACTTCGCCTCCCAGACCGCCGAACGACACAATGTTCCGGAGATCGAAGCCCAGACGTCGCCCGAGTTATTATTAACTCCGTTAGTGATTGCGCGTAACGAGAACGAGAAGGTCCTCATCGAGCCGAGCGTCAACAGTGTGCGCATCAGCATCAAGATCAAACAGGCCGACGAGATCGAAAGCATTCTTGTCCACAAGTTCACTCGGTTCTTGACCCAGAGAGCGGAGGCCTTCTTTATCCTGAGGAGGAAACCAGTCAAGGTCCGTTGCCCGCAGCAAGGACAGCTTCTTGCCAGTGAGGTTCGATTTCCAGGGCATACTAACACTGAGTTACCAGGGCTACGATATCTCTTTCCTGATAACGAACTTCCACACGGAAGAAATGTTGAAGCATAAGCTAGTCGACTTTATTATCCAGTTCATGGAGGAAGTTGACAAAGAGATCTCTGAAATGAAGTTATTCGTTCGTCCACCTTCCCCCAGTGCCGAACCTTTTCCAAAAATGCAGGGTGCTGACCGCCACATAGTTGAATGCAAGAGCGCGTTTCGTAGCTGAGTCTTTCCTAACTCCTGTGAGTCTCTCCCTCCTACAGGCAAGTTCTCCAGCTAAACTACTATTTAGTTTGATTAAGGCCGTACGAAGCATAGGGGAAGCCACGATAAAATACAATGCATTGGCGTTATGGAGGCCGGCTATAAAGATTATAGGAATAGTGATCAAATCGGCGTACTCGTCAATCATAAAATCTCTAAAGCATATTATTCACACAAGATGGGGAAAAGAAATTACCCTGTCCCATTGCATCACTTTCTCGGGCCTTGGGGTGTGGTTAGCTCATTAGTCAGCTGGAGGCAGTCTTGTCTAAACGAGGCTCCAAAATTCAAGTTCGCCAGCCAAAATTGAGTATCTTCAAACTCAGCAAGATTACCACAGCTACTTTAGAGCTCCCGTTTCCAGTGTTCGACTACGGGTTACGTGATGCCATAGTATTTATCAAAGGGGGAGTTCAATGAAGCGTTGCACCCGACGGCGCATATGTCGAGTTTTCAGGCTATCTACACCTATCGAATCGACACTCCCGGAATTGGGGCGTGAATAGTTTCGGAAATAGCTAGGAAAGCCGATGGTTGTTGTCACTTTACAGCAATCAACCACTTGCGGGGAGAGTATCGTATAGATTATAACACAACGAGAATACTTGCTAGTTGTCTCTCAGGACAGCCCTTGGCCATGCACCCGAGGACTGGGGCCTCTCAAACGTTTGGTGCAACAAGACATGTTATACCCTCCCCACTAATATTCTCGAATGATTAATACAGTGTTCGGCATCACTGAGATTTCAAATGCGCTGCTATTGACGCATGGTCTTGTGAGACGTAGTCGGATAATATCCATTCTCCCCTGATTGCTATCAGTTACCCTGGAAAGCAGGTACGGGGGGATCATTGAGATTTCCCTGATCAGTGATCACAGCTTGCTAAGACCATGTCTACCTACGTTAGGCAGGCAGGTAGCAGGTACCAGCCACGATAGGTTAGGTAAATAGAATCAAAGCCTTTGGAAGTGTGATTGGATTATTTGTTTTGTTTTATTCCAGCTCATAACTACAAGTACGAAAAAAGACTTTTGTAAAGAGCGCTTGGCTGGTAGATTATCTTCTTAAAAGTTAAGGGGCATCGGGCGCTAATTAATCGGATCCCCCGGGGTGGCCTAACACCACCGATGAGGGGAAACACAAAGGCGGCGGGGGGGGGGGGGGGGGGGTTTGATTAAGATTTGGGGCGATAAAAAATAGTTAAAAAAAGTAATAACGGGTGCAACCCCAAGTTTTTGGGGTGTTGGTTTTAAGCCGGGAGGGAGG
>MU401538.1:105470-153267 GCA_022579005.1 Poronia punctata
CCGCCCCCCCCCCCCCCCCCCCCCCCCCCCCCCCCCCCCCCCCCCCCCCCCCCCCGCCCCCCCCCCCCCCCGGCCGGGGGGCCCCCCCCCCCCCCCCCCCCTGATTACTATGTGGCGCTCTAATCTATCGTTAATAAAAGTAATATCGGCTGCAACGCCAAGTTTATGCGATGATGCTTTTACGCCGTGAGGGACGGGGAGGGGGGTGTTGACCTGGCTAGACCTCCATGCTAGGTTAGCTACTGGGGTACCGTAGTGTTGGACTTGGCGCTGTTGGTAGGGCTGGTGATACCCAGTATACAGGCCTGGCTGATTTCAACTGAACAGAACTATCTATTTAATGTAAACATGAAGTAATATGAAAGTTTCTGTTTTGCTCTTGTTTAGGTATGTATAATAGGTGTATTTTGAACAAGGAGAATTACACCTTTTGGATTTTTTTTTTTTAATACTTCCATCTCAAAGCTATCACTCGTACAGGTGTTTCGCCTTCGAGATCGCTAAAATAATAAGTTACCTAGGTACGGAATCCTGTGATGCTGACCTGACGTCGATGATAATGGATTTGTAACATGTAAGCATCAGCTCGAGAGTGGGGTAATAGGCAACCACTAAAAACAAAGACGTTGATGTTACAGCTTGATTCTTGAGGTAGGTACGTGTAGGTAGCTTCCCAGATTCTCCAACTAACTACCGTACTTCCGAATTAAACTGTAAGGCATTACATATTTTACTTTTATTCTCGATCCGCCGTCCCATCTCTTCCTGTGTGTAAAGCTAAGACGTTCAGGTTTCAGATTAACAAGGTCGGAGAAAAAGTTCAAGGAGAATGCGTTATACTAAATTCCTTCCCTTCGTGGCTGCGACAGCCACGGCCATCGTCATCCCCGATGAGACGACGGCACAGCAGCTTGCCCTAGAAGTAGGGGGACCGGTTGAGAAGGCATTTTCCAAGTCGTTGGACGCTCTGCATTCGGTAGCCGACAGCGTTCATGATGTCGTCGAAGAGGTTACGCACAGGCTTGACATTGACGATGATTCCTTCGACATCGATCCTCTTGGTTCGCTTCTCGACGGTCACTATAATGGCGTACAAGATGCTGTGGACGGCGTAGAAGAAGAGGCCGGGTTCCCGGGCCACCCGCATCGACATCCGAACCCGACAAACCTAACAATATACCAAGCAATACAAGCTTCAAATTATACCAAAAGATTTGCGGCGCTCGTGGATGACTTCCCAGACATTGTCGAGTTGCTAAACAGCACCTCGTCCAACATCACAGCTTTCGTTCCCGTTGACAAGGCCTTTGAGCGTCTCCCCGAGGACTATAAGCCGCCCAAGGAATTCATAGAAGCTCTTCTTCAATATCATGTCGCACCGGAGCTTTACCAATCACACCGACTCTTTGTTTCGCATACTTTACCCACGACTCTTAAAAGCAAGGCGCTGGGTGGGCGCCCTCAGAGATTGAGAGTCAATGTCCAGCTAGGACTGAGGATCAACCTTTTCACACGGATACTAGTGGGAAACCTGGTAAGCTCAATTCTTTCAACACTTTTGTCCTCTGCTGTTATATTCGGCATAGTCCATATGGTATTTTCTACTCGTATGTTTCCTACTCAAGCTAGAGAGAGAAAAAAATAGAAGCAAAACAAAACTGTCTCCCGAGCGTGAGTCGAACACGCGACCTGTGGATCTCTTAAGTTTTCAATTACAGTCCATCGCTCTACCAACTGAGCTATCAGGAGAAAACGTGATAGGCTTGCCTTGTCATGTTGATCGAGAATTGCAGAGTTAACCTTCCACATGAACAGATGGCAAAGAATGGTGTAATTCATGGCATCGACCGTATATTAGTGCCGCCGCCAACGGTGAGAAGGGATATTTCGGGTGTCCCGTCTATGTTTTCCACTCTGGAGCTAGCGGCTCTCAAGACTGGGCTTCTCCCCCATCACGACCACGGCCATCATGGTCACCATGGCAAGGATGGAGAGGATGGCCAGGATGAACAAGAAAATGGTGGCCACGATCATGATAAAGATGGTCACCACCACTTGACGGGTCTCACTGTCTTCGCCCCCGATAACCTTGCTTGGGTCAAGCTTGGACCTGCTGCCAACTTCTTTCTGTTCAACACGGAAAAGGGCCTTGGTTATCTTCGCGCATTGTTGAAGTATCACATCGTGGTGAACGAGACATTGTATTCCGACGCATATTACGGGCTAAAGGAAGATTCCGAAGAGTCGTTTGAGAATCAATCCAAGGGAGGCTCTTTCCATGTCGATCTGCCAACATTACTCGGCGACAGGAGCCTATCGATCGACATCGTCCGGCATTACAGTATTTTTAACATGCGAGTCAACGGGTACACGAACGTGGCGCTTCTAGACTGCCTCGCTTATGATGGCGTTGTGCAGGTCCTCCACTCAGTGCTTATCCCTCCCCGCGATCCTAAGCAGGGAAGCAGCAGCCACTGGGAGGGAGAGATATCCGTTGATGAACTCGTTGAAAGGCTGCAGCCCTACGTCGAAGAGGAATACTCGGATTATGGCGAGACAACCGAAACCGATCCCAGTTCTCCCAATGATAAGGAACAGGAGGTGGGTGAGCTATAAGGTCTCGTCCCGTACGATGAGGTTACACCGAAATATCTTGTTGGGAGGTGGGGATGATGACGGTAGGGATAATGAAATGTGACGGAAAAATCTAGGTTGAGCTTTTATTGCCCAGGCTGTTGAGATTCGATGGCAACTGGGGGTTTCTTGTGTAGTTTGTGGCCCCTAGTGGAATAAATACCTTCATTTAGCAGGACGTTGTATTATTTATCGAATAAGGGGGAAGCACCCCAGAAGAGAAGACAAGACAGTAAAATATAAGCAATGGACATCTGTATATTATTGAAGCCACATTAAATACCGCTTTTGTATTTCCTTGCCGGTTCAACTGCAACGAATAATCCACGCACCTTGTTGTGATGCACAGATATCCCCAGTAAGTAGCTTATTTACTATACCTTGGGCTCTAATACCAGGGTAGATTTCGCAGCAAAGTCGGCAAAGGCGAGTTACTCCATACGATATAGGAGCCCTACCTACCTCAGACTTAACCCGTCGCGTCCCGTCCCGTCCCATTCTCATCCTCGTCCTCATCCCCCTCTTCCCCCAGGAAAAGAATCAACGATCCTAACACCACCACGCACATCAACAGGCGTCCATCTCTGTTCGCGATTCGGCCGAGACGGCGGACGTTCAACTACACCATCATTATCCATCAACATCATCATCATAACTTCTTCCCCTTTCCAAGCCCCCAGCTCATCGAGCAAGACCTCGACGACCCAGGCATATCTGACGACATCTTTCATCCCCGGAGTAACGGCTGCCTCTGCATCTTCCCTTGTTCGAGGGACCCTTGTACATAAGATGTGTAAGTCGAGGAATTGCGCAAATACGGCGCCGAAGGAGGGTTTTTTGTATTGTTGTTGTCCGCCGCGACTACTAGTAGTGCCTCCTGCTCCTGCTGGGTAATACCCGCCACCGCGTCCTACTCCTGGGGCATGGTTAAAGATGGAGCGGAGGGTTGGGTCGGGATGTTTCCCGGTAGGGAGGGGGGTTTGGTTTTTTGTGGGTGGGTGGTGGTTGTTGTTATTGTTATTATTATTATTTGGTTGGGGATGATTTCCTTCTTGTTCTTTTTCTCCTCGTCGTGGTGAGGGTGAGGTGGTGCTGTTGAGGAGCATGATTAAAGTCCCTGATGTTCGCGCTAGGTCGCGGAGATGTAGGGATAGGAGTTGTAGGTCTGTGTGTGCGGAGGATTTGGTGCGGTTGGTGAAGAGTGTTGTTAGGAGGGCGGAGAAGTGCGTTATTATTATTATATCTGGGGGGGATGTTGTTGGTTTTGTGTCTGTGTCTGTGTCTGTGTCTGTGTCTTCTTTTGAGGGGGGTGATGATGTGTTGTTGTCTGGTTTAGTATCTTGGGTATTGGGTTCTGGAGTTGGATCGGGAACTGGAACTGAAGCTGCTGCTGCTGCTGCTGGGTTTATATCCACGGTAGGTATTATAGCGGGCAAAGGATCTTCACCATCTCCTTCCGTATCTTCTATATGTCCTGTGGCGGACGGAGAACGGGAGAGTGCTGCGAATGTGGCCGAATCAATGGATGATAAAGGAGACGAAGAGAGTTCTGGTCCTTCTTCCCCGTCCTCTTCCTCCTCCTCGTCCTCGTCCTCGCTATCTCGTATCTCTGTCTTGCGCGGCATCGGTCGTATTTGTGTGCTAATCCGCAATGGTGGTAGACTTGTAACCGGCCCTGATGAAGAAGAAGGCGTCCGCTCTGGGGAAGGCTGCAGCTTTACAGGACTTTTTACACCACTACTATCCTTGTCATCCTTCCCATCCGTCTCAGCTTCTATACTGCTTTTGACTCGAGACGGGAGTTCTTCTCGCTGATCAGAGTCGACAACAGTCCCCTCCCTTTTCTTTCCCTCTTTCCTCTCATTAGCTTCAGGAGTGGGCTCCAGTTCATGAAGCACCTCCCACAAGCCCTCGATATCGAATACTCTAGAGATGGAGATAGCTTCCAGACATTTTCTCAGCTCACCTGCAACAGCAGGATTTCCGAGACCGAGTTTGCTCTGGGCCTGAGCACGAATGACATCTCGCAATATGGGCAGGATTCCCGTAGTTGGTAAAGTCGTCACAACAACTACTTTTGGTTTATTCCCCTGGCTAGAATCCCTGTTGGGGGCATTTCCATTTCCGAAAACCAGAGCTCGGGCAACAGTTTGAAGACCTAGCTAGGTAAATAATCTTGTTAGCTGTTGCTAGGTTGAACCCCTCGAGACGAGAAAAAAGGTTATAGAAAAAGAAGTTGTCTGGAAATGATTATAGCTGATACAAAATGGAATGTAGTGCTGCCTGGATTATACAAGATGCGATGCCAAGTTGTGCATGTATAAAGCAGGACCTCATATCGACTTGTTAAACTGTGACATTCTTCGTATCTCACTTAACATAAGCATACCATGGACTAATCCATCGCAAATACGGTATACCTCGATGGGAAATAGAGATACAAACAAGAAAAAAAGGTCAAAATACTACTCACCAAAACACCAAAATTTACATCCTCAGCACTAACACCGACAACACACTCCCTCTCAAACCCACCACCCAGCAACACATTATCATCGATGCCAGGGCAGCCTGTGGCTATACAGCCCCTCCTGTAGAGACTCTGTCGACGCTCAATCTCTAGTTTAAAGAGCGTAGCGCCCGATATAGGCACCGGCACCGGCTCCGGCACGGACAGTGTTGGGTCTGTTTCCATCACTGTTTTATGTCCTTAAAGTTGCATTCTAATGTGTGTAAATGGACAAATTTCTGTGAGTGGCGTGAGATTGTAGTAGGTATTTCGGTAGTATTGGCACCGACACATTCCAGCCACCCTCCGACCTTCCTTAGGCTTGATCTTGTCGACTTCCACAGTTCCTCTTGTGTTGTTAAAGTTGTAGTCTACAACGTTTGCACCGCACGCCGGGGTCGGCATCAATGAGGGTTTGGTTCAGATGACCTTTCATAGGCGTAACAGTAACAGTCCATGCACCAAAAGGGTATCTTTGTTATTTGTAGTGAATGTCAGAGTGTTTGGCAGGTGCAGTGTGAATGCCACCCGGAGGTCCTAGGATGGAAAAGCGGAGAAGCATTTTGTAAGGGATCCAAGAATTGAGTTCAATGCATCTGATAGGCCGGAACAGAATACAGAATATAGCACCTGTGCTGTACACTATACGCCAGTTGCACACGCTTTGAACTTCCCTCTGAAAGTGGTGCGGGAAAATGCATGTGCAACCTACCTAGATAGGGATCAACTGCCCATCGTCAACTCAAGGCAAGCAGGGGAGCGCACAAGAAGAAATTGTTGATGTGATTTTATTTAATGAACTCCTCCAAAACTCATATCACCGCGAGCCATGTTATCATTCATGGGGGAAAAGCCTCAACTGAGGCCATAAGCGTACCTTCCTTGCCGGCTAACCTCACGCCCTCTTCTGCTTCTATATCATAAACAAACAGCCTTTTCTGTCCCTACCAGACCAAGCTGTCTTTTATCTATTCGTACAGTATGGGTCTTAAATCCCCATGAAGAATATAACGTGATGAAGTAACGAATGAAGCATTAATCAAGCAAAGTCTGCCTTTCTTGTGCCCTCACAACTGACAAATGGCTCGCACATATCACCACCCTTTACAAAGTCAACTGTATTGGAAATAGGGCTTGAAGGTGTTGAAGCACGGCCATAAACAACATCAGATTTCGGGGAACCCAGGAAAAGCTGATGTTTGAACTAGGCCATGAATTTCTAGTGCTGGGGATAGCACCGACTGGATAACAATTTCATGATATTATCGGCACCTAATCCTGGGCATGGGGGTCCGGTCGCTGTCGTCGGCTGCCCTTCAAGCTCTTCACACGTGATAGAAACCCACCACCTGCCTGTTTACCCTGTGCATCAGCCGGGCCATCCATAGTGGCATCAGTTGTTGCCCGGCGTTCAAGGCTGTGGCTGTTTCCCGGCGGAGTAAGAGGAGACGCAGCATCACTGTCCTTCCGCTTAACCGTGATGTGTTCCTCGGTCTTGTCAAATTCGGCAAAGAAAGGGTTCCTTTCAGTTGCGCTCCCACCAGTCGGTGCACTGGGTCTGGGAGTATAGTAGGCTTCGGGGCTGGTAACACGTCCGTCGCTATAATCTCGCGGCCCGCGCTTCATGCTCTTGAAACGCTGCACAACTGACTTCTTCCTTCCCAGCCCATCCGCCGCTTCTTGGGCGCTTTCCACCTGGTTTCGGGCAATAGCAGTGCGCGTCGCCGGTGTCCCCTCCAAGAAGGTCGAGCTTCCGAGACCGAGCGTCTCCTCTCCGTGCTCAAATTCGCCGCGCTGCTTCGGGTCGAACAGCTCAATGCCGTCTTTTCTAGGCTTGGGAGCATACATGGTTGTATCATGCGATTCTTGTCCCAAGAACAGCTTGTGATCCGGTCGTTTGTTCAGGGGACCCGAGCCTCCGATGGTGTTATTGGCCGAGTCCTTAGCAAAGGCCTGCATCGGTGCACGTCTGCTGCCTTTGCGATTTCGATGCGGGTTGCAGGCGTCAAAGGGACCATCATGATGGAATACTATGTTATTACCACGTTAGTCGCACACAAAATTGCAACGGATTCCACTATACTTACGTCCTGTGCCATAAATACTGGTAGCATCCAACTGATCAATGATGTCCAACTTCTTGGGTCGAGACTTTCCATCACGATGACGCCTCTCCCTATCTCTCTGCCTCATCTCGCGGATTCGTCTTTCTTCCTCTGTGATAGGTTTCTCCATGATGGAAGAATCGCTGTTGCGGCGAAGACGGGGCTCGGATCGTCTCTGGGGAGATGCAACCGGGGGCTTGCTTCCGTTTGGTCCGGGTGGAGCTCTGCGGCCCTTGAGCGCTTCTTCTTGTGATCGGCTGGGACGATGAGAGCTTTGAGGCGGACCGTGGCCCCGGGGAGGGATATTTTCACCACGAGGAGGACCACGGGATGGCCTATTGGTGGAAGAGTGGCTGTTGGTTTGCCTGGGCTGTTGGGATCTTTTGGCTGCGTTGTCATTGATTTCAAGGTTATCCTATATGGCCCAAGCGTTAGCTAGTACCTTGCACAGTCACACCCGACTTGGCACCTTACAAAAAGCTCTTCGGCTGTCGGTGACCGGGCACCCTTAGGTTGTGCTTGTGCCATCTTCTCAGGGGAGGCAACGAGATTGGAAACGGAAGAGCTGAAGGACGGGTCGAGAAACGGGTTCCTCGAAGTCGGTCGGGGAGGAGGGTCGTCAAAAGGCGAACGGAGAGGGGGGGTAGTGAGATTATTGGGCGACGCAGCACGGTTGCGGAAGGGATTGTTAGACGAGAGATTCAGTGTCAAACCCGCAGGCGGACCATTTGCTGCGCTTCGGTTGGGGGCCTGGCCTATAATCATGGCAATTAGAGCAAACGTTAGTACAGATAAGCGGTTGACGGTTGATTGCAGGCGGGAATGACGATGATGGCCTGGTAATGTGAAACATGAGCGGCCTCAAATGAAACCAAACAGCCGACCCTCTAAGTGGATCGGGAGCGCCCAACGATTCCCCAACGCCCCAAAATTGCCAGTTGGACACGGCGCCTTTTAAACGAGAAATGACAGGAGACTGATAGGAGGTAAAAAGCAAGGTAGAAGCAAGTCTCTGCTTTAGCGCTTCGGGGGTTGGTGTTAGGCGTAACTGCTTCTTACCTAGGCCAAGCAGATCGCCCTCCATGGTGGACATGGCGACGAAAACCTGATTTGATCTTCCTGTTCTCTTCTGTTCCCTCTTGTACTTCAAATGCGACACAGGTGTTCCCAAGTTGCAGGGACACCAGCCTATCTGCACGAGCTACCCGGAGGCTTGGAAAATGATTGGCAAGGAACTATGGAATTCGGTTGCTTCTTGGGTAATGAGTGGTAGTCGATATGCTGTGGTATGTGAGGATAAATAGATGGTTGGATGTTGATGTGGATCGGTGGTAGAGAGGCAAATGAACTCAGACCGGCGTCGGGGGTTCTCTTTCGGGGCAGGCGGTTACTAATTAAGCGGACAAATAGCTGGCCCAGAACCTGGCGCTGGGTCGAAGCCGCAGATTGTTCTTGGTGGATTAATAACCTTGGTTACGTTGAGGGGTACCGTAAAGATGATCTTCCGGGGGACTTGTACAGCATATGAAAGGCCAGAGCTGGTACAAGGGGATCGATCAAGTGACGTCTTGCTAGTCGCTGGGCTCAGGGCTGCTTCAGGGATGGTTCGGGACTGGTCATCACGCGGTAATGTAATTCAGAAGATTGACTTCCAGAAAATAGATATGCAGGCCACGCGCAGCTGCGACAGCACGCGGCAATGTAAAGAATCACACTGCAATCAAATCGATGAAATGTAGAAAATGTGGCCACATAACAGTAAGAACTCTGCTTGGGCGATCGGACCGTGTAAAGAAGAAGTCTGCAGAGGTCAAACTGCTAAGGCAATGGATTTTGTTGAGAAATAAAAGGAGGAGAGGGATGGGAGATTGACCAGGTCAAATGTTTATCGGAATTAATTGGCACCGCTATTGCGCACAGAGTCGAAAAGTAGGGGAAGAAGTTATGAAAATTCAGTACCAAGGGCTGTCCAGACTACGGTAATTGTAAATGCACAGGTCTTGAGGTGTACTGATTTTTTATTTAGGGATCGCCTTGATAAACGATTCAAGAAGACAAGTATGATTTGAAGA
The DNA here is from genome assembly GCA_022579005.1 of Poronia punctata. Classification (NCBI taxonomy): domain Eukaryota; kingdom Fungi; phylum Ascomycota; class Sordariomycetes; order Xylariales; family Xylariaceae; genus Poronia; species Poronia punctata. Next base: position 114,791 of record MU401538.1, read on the forward strand.
GACGACAGACAGAGTTGTTGGAAGAACAAAGGGTCTGACGGGCCTCGTATGCACGTGAATCCCTTTTTACTACAAAACTAGTAATAACAGGTCCAAGTCACCTGAGCTTTGTCCCGTTATCCAGGTCTCTCAGGCCAGACAAGATGGTGAATGAATAGAGACGGCAAGCACGGAGGGGATGACGGTGGCAATGGAAAGTGGTACAGAATACCTAGGTACAGTCTTCACTCCTTACCCAGTACTATAACGTTATAGGTAAAGCGCAAGGAAGGGCGCATGCATAGTACGCTTCATCACGTCTAGTTTGTTCAAGTTGGCTTTGATTTCTCACGGGGACCTGCTAGGAACTGGGGAACATCCATGCCAGCACCCAAATGATGCACAGCATGCATACCTGCATATGTAAGTAGGTGGTATAGAAGTATGGAAAAGGTAGGAAGTGCAACCTGTTTAGGACCACACTCCGAGCTATTGTAACCTACTCGTAGCAAAATGGTTTTTTAGGCCTACGAGTAGGTTAGAGGGTTCATCTCAAGCGCCCACTCTACACGTACTTGGAGATAGTACAGGTAGGTAGCTGAGAGAGCTTGAGACCTCATATTCATTCATCTACCTGGTCTGTACTCAGCAATATGCATGCAGGCAGTATGCTTATTTACCCGTAGATCATTATAGACCAAGAAACTATTGCTAGTACAAAAGCTTGACTAAAAGGTTAATTTAGGAGAATCTACCTATTATTCGTGGCTCTTTTAAGGTGAGCAGCCAGGGGCAGCGTCCTTAACCTGCTTCAATTGGAATCGCATGACCACCTAAAATATTTCTTAAAGGACATGTTTCCAGCTCTGCGTTTTTTGTGTTTGGAGAAGATCTTCAGTCTGCTATGCGCAAATATTGCTGAAATACAGGATCATGAAACCTGGACCCTTTTCATGGGTAGGTACCTAACCTAATTTAATCATGCCACTAGACATGTTTGACGTCTTGTGACTGGCCCCGTCTTTAGCTTGACACTTCCTCATACGGTTAATGATAGGCCTAAAAGGAAAAAAGGGGTACAGAGCAACAAGGGGAATGAAGAACTTTTAAGGGTACCGGTATTGAGGCTAGATTGTTTAGCACTTTGGCTAATATGGCCACGCGGTTCAGCAGGAAAGTAAAGTACTGTGGTGCACACATACGTGTACATGTAAATGTAAATGCACAAGCTCATCTATGCATACCTATACAAAGTACTATCTATATATTTCAGGGCAGAGCATTGTAAAGCCCTTGTGCAGCTGAGGCTTGCTGAGATTGAAGGCATCTAAGAGCGCTCCTTTGGGAATATTCCATCAGCTAGATATGCAGGTATTGTGCTTTGAAATCCAGCCTTATACGAGTACGTGGAGGTACCGAGCATACCCTTTCAGCTGGCAACAAACTGGACGTTATACCTTCAAGAGGTCTTTCCAGCTCAGGCAAGGGACCATTTTGGAGTCTTTATGCAGTCCAGGATCAGGGTTTAATAAGTTGAGAGGACCACAATTAGAAGCATACACGTACTCGTAGATACATGCAATACAGATGACAGTAGTAGAATTTTAACGTCTATCTTGGGTGGGTCCGGGCTAACTATAATGGCGCGACTGTGGCTGCAAGTGCCTTGGCAGCCAGCCGCCCCTTACCACCCCACGTGACCTCTCTTCGGGTTTATGTTAGGAAAGACGGTAATACAGATGACAGGACAGGACCTGAAATTCTCTCATTGTCTCAACAGGGGACAATCACTCCGGGAGTTTAAAGATGCAAGACAAGTTCATGCTTGCTTGTTCTCCTTTGCTTCTTGCTACAAGACAAGGTATACTTTTTGTTTCTTACTTTCAAAACATCGTTTTCTTCTGGGGAAAAAGATATTTGTAGAGTAGTAGCCTCGGTTGCTACTCGTTGCTACCAAGCATTTATCTAGTAATATTAACCTCGCAAGCTGCAGGGACCAAAAGATTTCCCCAACATATGATCTGATATTTGTGGATGGATGGATATACCCAGTTATTTTAGCAATGTTGGAATTGTTCAATTGGACTCTACCTACCTTACTTGGTAGGTAACTACTCCAATTCACCGCTTCCACTTGGCATGATTGTTGCAAGGCAAGTGAAGTAAGGAATCTCTCCATGGATACCTACTTAAATCATGATATATAAACCTTGCCCAAGGCATTTGTAAACAGCAGTCTCAAGCTTATATCCTTCTCAGTACCTAGGTTTAGCCTCTCTTTTCGGTGTGTTGTGCTTTGGGGGTTTCTGCTTGTCCCCTTGAACAGGAGATACCCTGTAATGCCACGGTGTGTAAATAGGTACAATTGTGGCAAAGACCAATTAAGTTCCCCCCCCCCCCCCCCCCCACGGCTTTCAGATGTAATAATTAAGGGTCTTTGCCGCGGTTTCTTCACGGTATAACCCGCTAAGCTAGTCTAGTTGGATCTTCCACAAGATCTGGCTTGCACGTTGGGGGGCCGGATGCTGACTGGATCCTAGCAGCCCAGCGTGCCCAGTTAGCAGTTTGACTACCTACCTCCTTAAATGGTTTATGCCAGTATACTGAGTATAGCATTGCATGTTTTTTCGAGGAAGCGAGCTAGCAGGCATACTTGTAGATTCTTTTTGTTGTTTTACAAATATAAGTGGTCTACCTTGGTAAGTCGTACCTACTCGTATATAGAGGTAAATACAGTAACTTCATGTCAAGAGGGATGACCTGTTTACACGTGTGTTTGGTCTTTTGACTACAATATAATTAACAATCTACGCATACAAGAATGTCCTGGCCGCTCAGACCATCTCTTTCATTGCCCAGGCCAGCGCGTCGGCGGAATGTGTTACATGCCTATTCCCATCGCCGTTCCCGTCGTTTTGGGCAGTGTTTTGGCTTTACCCAAGTTGACTGGCGCCAACTTTGTCCAGAGGGAACAAAACAGGCCATTTTAGTCCATCTCACATTAGATATGTGCGTCCATGTCGACGGACAATCTACTCCCATCCACCAAAGAAGGGTCCAGGTCGAGCAGCTTGTTCAGCACGTAGTAGACGCCATCCGCAAAACACGTACCGTCGGTCTCCATGACCCGCCATGTAAACATTCTTGACTCCTCTTTCCAAACATGGTCTGGCCAGTCGTGGAAGACGCCCATGCCCAGGAGCAAACGCAGGGCAATAAAGGTTATTTTAGGATCCGACAGGGCGTTGTGAAACCCTTCAATGCTGAGCTCCCAAGTGCAGTTGGGGGACGGACGAGCACCGGCTTGCACGAGCCAAAATAATTTCCGGAGAGCTTTCTCGTCCCAGGGGCCAGTTATGAGCTCGTCCGGGACTTCCGTGTGTGGGTGGACGTCGATCCGCATCTGGCAAGCTTCTCGTGTGAAGAGTTCGCCGAACTGACAATCTTCGAGCTGGCATGTGAAGGCACCCAAAGAGTCATAAGCCGAGTCAAAATATTCTCTGACCGCTGTGTCTTTGTCAACTACGGGCAACTGGAGAGTGGGCCCCGAGCATCTACACGGGTCCCAGGTGACCCTATATCGGAATATTCGCTCCCCAGCGTACCGACGGACCCAAGTATCCCAGCAGTCGAGAATCATGTCGATGTCGGCCCACCCACATGCCAGCAGGTCCGACTAGAGAGTGTCAGCAATGGATAAGTCAAGCCAAACGGGCGGGATTGGAGGCGCACCTGGAAACAAGGGTTTCCGGGAATTTCAACATGGCTCATTTTTACTTCTTCGTCGCACCCCAAAGTGTTCCGGTATGGTTTTAGAATCATGCCATACTGGACCACCCAACTATAGCACTCATCCCAAGTTGGCGCAAATGCAGAGATAAAAGTCTTGCGCAAGGTAGAGCGACCGGAAAGAAGCCAGCCTAGACGATGACTAGCCCGCGGTAGGTTGACATTCTCGCTGTACCAAAAAATAAGCTCGAGGATTTCAAGAGGCATCTCTAATAGAGACGCACGGGAGAAGCGTATCCCAGTTGGCTTCTCTTTTCTCGTCTGTTTCGGAATTCTTCGGCGTGTCGAAGTGTGGGCAACTGGCGGTTCTCCCTTGACACGTCGTTTGCCGCGGACCCTGATAGGCGTCAACTCCATTGCCGAATACGTAGAAAAAAGCCGTGGATAGAAGTCTTTTTCAATAAAAGTTATCTTCGGCCAGACTCCCCAGTATTGTCGTGATTTTGACGGCTTCCCTACACCACGATGACACTCGTGGACATTTCTATGGGAAAGGGGTACCAGTGACTTATTTTGCCTGCTTGACTCTCTGGATGCAATGCAAATGTGTAACTGAGATCTGCTGTAAATTGTTTTCTCTTTTCCGTTGTACACGTAGTTGCTCGTATCTCGTATCGAAAGGTATCATGTAAGTAGGTATGTACATGTACCTAACCTTACGTACTTGTATGGAAGTTTTGGGATAACTACTCGTACGCCACGGCAGTCGTTGCATACTCGTAGTAGTAAAGGGGAGTTGGACTTCTAACGTGCATGTAGACTGTGTTCACCATGGTGTTGGGTACATTTGTAACCACAAGATTGAAAGGTTATCATCTCCTATTGTGGTACCTAGAGAAGATATCGGTAGGTACATGTACCTACAAATACGAAAGCGTCAGCAACTGGCACTGTCAGGCGCACTATAGAATTTGTCCAGCTGCCAATAGATTGGCTGACGATAGGGAAAGAGACCCATGCTTGCTTTCGCCAACATTTTTCTAGACGTCGCGCGCGCCTCGGTTTGAAGATTTGAAGACGAGAACCTCGAGATATGCCAGCGTCTCCGAAAATACAATGGACATAGCCTTACCAGCCAGGAACTATAGAGCGCCAGACGTCTCTTTGATCTACATTTCTTATTCCTAGCCCCGGCACCAGGACACAATGACAACCCTTCGGCCGCCCGTGCCATCTGCTCGGTTGCTTCGCTTCCTTCGCCAGCAAACTGAAAGCCCCAGATATTTCAGTGCACATCCTGGTACCTGTACTCATATAGGAAAGACGCCCGGGAAGGCCCCGTGCACTGCGCGCTCGCAACAGACTGCCTCGTGTACATCTGACCCGGAACTTAAATCGTTAATACGAGCCCCGAACCCTCGAGCCTCCAAAATCAAACGGTCGCATGTGCTACATAACTCGGCGCGCTATCAACACAACACCACAGACAGTCCTCCAAAGGCCTGCAGACCGGCATGGCAAGAATGGATATTGGGATTAGGGACAAGACGGCCAGGTCGGCCACTCGAACCCGACGACCTCCCCGAAGCCGATCGCGAAGGAAACAGCAATTCCATGTTTAGTACCCGTCGCCAGCTCAGCAAAAAGGCTGCGTCGGAGCCTCGACTACGCTGCACAGAGGTCGACGACAACGGCAATGTCATTCTTGTAGATAGCGAATTCAAGAAGAGCGAACTGATAGCCAAGGTAGGCGGACAACCCGGGCAACCACGCGTAGGCGTTGAAAACAAAGTTGGCTAATTAGCAACGTATAGTTTGGTCTTCTGCCCCGCGATCTGCGCAAAATCGATTCCTCAAATCTTCCACACATCCTCGTACGGCCTACTTCGATATTACTCAATCTACTGCACCTAAAGGTTCTTATCAAGCATAACCGCGTGCTCCTCTTCGATGTGTACGGCACGAAAGCGTCATACCCCCAATCCGCTTTCATGTACGACCTACAGGGGAAACTCCAACAGAAAGCGCCAGCAACCAACGGCGGCCTACCATACGAGTTTCGCGCGCTTGAAGCGGTACTACAGTCGGTTACGCAAGAGTTGGAAGCCGACTTCGAGGCAGTAAGAGACCCAGTTATCCGCATCCTAGGAGAGCTAGAGGACGATATCGACCGCCACAAGCTACGCGTGCTTCTCATCCTCTCCAAGCGTGTCAGTACTTTCGAACAGAAGGCCAAGCTTGTCCGTGATGCCATTGACGAGCTGCTTGAGGCCGACGACGATCTGGCGGCCATGTACTTGACGGAAAAGGCCCACGACATTCACCGGCAACTGGATGATCACACCGAGGTAGAGATGTTGTTGGAGTCGTACCATAAACTCTGCGACGAGATCGTCCAAGAAGCGCAGAATTTGGTGTCGTCTATCCGTAATACCGAGGAAATGTGAGTTACACGAGTTTGAACGGATTCCCAGCTCTTCCGTCCTTTGTTACCACGGCTGCCAACACCGGGTTGAGCTGAATTGTGCTAACCCCTATTCCCTAGTATCCGAGCTATATTGGATGCCAACCGCAACTCTCTCATGTTACTAGACCTGAAATTCAGTGTCGGCACGCTGGGACTAGCAATGGGCACCTTTATCGCCGGCTTATACGGTGCCAACCTGGAAAACTTCATCGAGGAGACGAACTGGGGCTTCGGCGCAGTTACCGGTGTGTCGGTTATCATGTCACTGCTGGTCTGCAAATACGGTATGGCCAAACTGCGGCAGCTGCAACGTATCAAGATGCAGGGAGACGCACCCCCTTCGAGAAATAGGGAGTACCACTGGTTCCACGACGATAGTCATGTTGGGCTCTTGGATCCCCGCAACCGCGAGAAATTGCGGCGCCTCCAGATGATGAAGGCTGATGGCAAGAAGCCATCGAAAAAGTCGTGGTGGTGAAATATATATCCCCACCTCCCTTTGACAGTTCGAGCCATGTTTGAATAGTACCGCCGTGTTTTTGTTTCCAGAGACATAGAAATATCAAGAGTCGGGCGTCCCGGTGGGTAAAGAGGCAAGAGGTAATATGTAGACTGTGTGTAACGGCCACATGAGCCAACTGATGAATTTCTGCTCGGCAAGCGTCATCCTCTCCTCTTTCTTGAGCGTTCTTATTTCATGGAAATCTGTGTATATACCTATCAACTAGAACTGAACACCACTTTCAACCATATACTTGCCTATCCATATGTACGAATGTTTGTCCAGGTGTCTTGCCAACAAGAGTGGCCATATATTTGTAAGCTGTATATGTACTTGGCAGGAATTCTCTTAATATCAACCTGGCGTACCTGGGAATGTACCTAGGTAATGATAGCCATACCAACAACTGTCTGAGAGCCAAACTTGATATGCTTCCAGAAGTTCTAAGTAAGGGAGGACAAGTCTAACATCCTATCCTTAAGCCACTCCCTTGATCCAGTTGGCAACCAACTGCCCTGGTAAATGTGTATAAACTCATATAGTGCACCATATGACTGACTGGTCTTGGAGCTTGGAGCATGACAGAACCAGCCAAGAAGAGTACTGCTTTGGATAAATTCCAGCTTACAAGTACATCAATTAGGACCAGGTATGAAAAAAAAAAACCTGTTGGGCTTGATAAGTAGGATTGATACCTGGATAAATCACAACAAGGTGTCGTTGGTTGTACAAGAAAAGACCATTATGGTGTCCTTTTCCCCTGATAATGTATTGCTCCGAGTTCTTTCCCCTCTCTACTGTCCATCCGACAAGAGGACTATTTCTTTCCCTTCATCTGACCATGAGGGATGGTAACAATGTCCTAATACATCTATCCCATTGCCTATACCGAGTGAGTCACACTCACTCACTTATTTCACTCATCTCGCAATTGCTTACCCTTTAAGTAACTTTTATCAAATCAAAAGTAGAGTCGTGAATCGTGACTCCCATGAACTGACTATAACAGGAACATGCTCGATGTATTTTGTTTATTTACCTAAGCTACAAGAACCAAAAAAAAAAAGAAGAAAAAAAAACCAGGCAGCATAGTCTACCGTATATAGAACACTTCTCAGCTTTTTCCCTTTACCCATCCATGTCCGTGAATCAATCCCGAAAATACTTAGTCACACACAGCCCCCCCCCCTCGTGTTCACGTAAGGTGAGGTTAGGTAGGTACTTCCATCTGAACTTTGCCTGTATTTTGCCAAAATTCTGTGAGTCATTGTATACGTGATGCACATGGAATAAATCCTCTACCTTTCTGGCGTATACCTGGTGACTCTTACTAAAAACAAGAAGAACGCATCGTGGAGGGGGGGGGGGGGGGGGTAAGTAAGGGAGATAACAAGTTAACTTTACATATCCTTCTCTTCTCAACATGTAGTCAGACCTATGCTAGAGACATCTAACCTAACCTAAATCGGTCCCGTCAATATAAGTCTTTGACCAGGGACTCCGTAGGTAGGTAGAATACGGGGGAAACGAGACGAGGTGGTATCATCACAAGAGGTTTCGTAGGTAGGTAGCCAGACAAGACAAGAAAAGGCAAGGCAAGGCAAGGCAAGGCGTTGTCTGCCCTGTTTCATTCTTCTACCTAAACTGCAATTCCATCTCATCTTTTCATCATACAGCCAGTCAGTCAGTCAGCCAAGACATATACATACATACATACATACATACACCTTTGGGGCGATAATCTTAATCCCCAGCCTGCTTCTTCCGGCAACAAAAAGGCATATATCCAAACCAAAAAGTGAATAAAGACTAGGTAGATACAGATTTTGCCCGGTAGCAAGGCTTGGACTTACAGCTTGAACCCCTGTCTGTTATTGATCGCAGCCTGATTTCTAGATAAATATAAAAAAAAGAGAGAGAGAGAGAGAGAGAGAGAGAGAGAGAGAGTGTGTGTGTGTGTGTGTGTGCACGTGGAAATGTTGAATTGGTGCTTCCCGTATGCATGCATGCATGCAGGCATGCATCTACCATGTCCGGATTCCGGAAAGCAGCAGGCTACCTACCTACCTTATCTACCTTACCTGTCGGCTGTGAAATAAACAGATAGAAGAGCGTTTGTCTAGCTGGCCGTTTTACCTTGGTTATATCTTTTGTGTATAGGTAGATATTATTGCATTTGCAAGAGAAAAATTCAATCTTCATATCTAACCTAGACGCTTTCATCTGTTCTGGCAAGGCAGGCAGGCAGGCAGGCAGGCAGGCTGTGAATATAGGTACTCGTACCAACCAACCAACATACTTGCTATCATAATTTGATTTTATCCGAAAAAGGAGGATATCTGATAGGTCAGTGTCAATCGGTGAAACAAGCAAGGCAGCATCCATGACCATGTGGTATTTCAAAATAATCCGTAACCCCCCAACCCCAACCCCAACCCCCCTCAAAGACTAGAAACTTTTTGGAGATGTCTTTTTGTTGCTGCCTAGATTTGTCAATTAACTCACCTCTATCAACCACAATCACACTTGGGGGAAATTCCTAATATGGTCATCATAGATATATGTGTAGATACATGCCCTTTTATTGCAATTGTGAAATGAAAACATTTTGCCATCCGTGGCAATTTGTTGTTGCCGTTCTTTTCTTTCCTAGTTACATCAAGACAAGACTTGTTTACATGGCAAATACATGTAAATAGAGAGGCACCTAGGTTAACTGCATTACATAGATAATAGGTAACAAGGCTTTCTTTGTTTTTTTTTGGATACAGAATCTAGATACCGTAGATTGCTTCTCTCTGCTCCTACTACCTACTCGTATACACAGCTGCAGCATTTGACCAGAAATGTCTTGCATGTTACCTATTTATCATATAAGCGAAAGGGTATGTAGTATCATCCAATCAGGGCAAAAAGACAAATATTTGGTGGCGGGTGGTGGTGGTGATGCTTGTTTGTTTGCTTGTTTGCTTGGAGTGCATTTGATAAGAAACTATGAAACAAGCAAGCACAAAGTCAGACAGCAAACAGAGAACAATTCTAGAAAAATGTCAGATTTAATGTTCATGTGTGTATTACAAGATGTTGTAAATACCACGGCCGAGTCCGCGTACTGGTTTCAGGTCACTACAAGTACGTGTGTCTCCATGCAGTAGGTATGTATGAGTCTTTGACCCAACCAGGACAGGAACTAAACTGAACTGAACTGAACTTGTTATCTTCATCAACAGTCATAGCGTATGTTTGCCTAAACTCAACTAACCCCAAGGTTAACATCTTATCAAAGGGGGTAAACATGCTCGATAATTGACAGTCATGGTCATAAGTAACGCGTCTAACCGCGTTTCACGTTTGGTCAGCTTGATTGTTAACAAACAAATGACAAGCTGTGTGGATCGGGGGGCGTTGTGTGACATACCTACGTGTAGTTTCTTGGTTCATAAATCCCAAGCTGCCAGCCATAAATCACTTAATACTTCATCCAAATACCAAGGTCATATGAAATCTCATTTGCCTTGAAAGATGATGATCGTGGCAAATGCTGGCGACATCACTGCTTCTTGCTTTCTTTTTTCTTTGTTTGTCTCGGAGTAAGCGCATAGTCCTAGCACTACCTAGGCAGTGGTTGGGTTTTTGGTCTGTCTGGGCTTGCGGCTTGCCAATACAAGTGAAGTGGCGCGGGTGGCAATGCCTCTATGTGTAATTCTATTCAGGTGTAGTTACTTTTATGGCAAAAAAATGGCAGGACAAGACTCCCCCAGATTTGATTCTCGTCACAAGCATCATACGCTGACACTAGTGATCAGTATCTGTAACAAACGCATCAAAGACCCCGCCATCGACATGGCCTTCTACCCCGCAATAGGTACGTAATATTACCATTTTTGTAGGTAGTGCCCAAGGTATTGTGCGGCCAAGTAGGTACCTATTACGCGTCCCTATTACGCAACATGTCTATTTTATATAATGCTCTCTTACAAGCACAACGTCTATATAACTGATAAGCATAGCATTTCGCATTAGAAATGATCAAAAGTAAACAGAAAGTGATATGTGTAAACAATAAATGCCTCTGTTCAGTCATACGGCAAGGTCAAGGAAGCAAAATAATACTACTGTGTAACAATATGTGATAGGTGCTCCCTTGCACCATAGCAGCTCTGTGGCAACCTTAAATTTCTCTCAACAACCATCCTAGAAATGGCACCTCATTAACCCACAAAAAGCCTGGAACGGCTAGGTTTGACATCCAATGTCTCAGACTTGCTACAGTTTCCGGCTTGCATGCCCTTGTTAAACAGCTGACACTCCTGGACTGTTTCCGCAGCCCATTCCCGGTTCCTTCTTTCTTGATATACTCGTATTATTCTGTGACAAGGCCCGGACACCGAAACTACATTTAAGACACGCCGGTGTTTTGACATCTTGTAATATAAACATACACGTAAATATAAAGGAGATAGGAGATAAGATAGAGTAAGTAAGTACTACAAGTGGTCAGGATATGACTGATTACTACACTTCTCCCAAGCATTTGGCCACAAGGGGTAAGAGGGAAGATCCCTCGACTTTAATTAAGCGTCCATGTCAGGCTTGGGAGTATTAGCAATGCAATAACATACCTCTCACTACGTGTAATACTACCTAAGTAAATATATTAATACTTTACAACTCGTGTTGAAAGAGTGCTGTCTGTCATCGTTTCCATCTTTATTCCAACTTTACCTCGGTTGCAAAAGAGAAAAACTGCTTGTGACCCTTATTAGTTTACGTTGTTAGATGACCGACCGGCACCGGCAGGATGGTATCCGGGTTCCTTACGGGTTTTCGGGATCCTAAAAGAAAGTTCTACAAGCGGCCATCCTTCAAACCCTGCATCTGTTTGCACGGCTGGCCACAGAAAAAAACCATGGAAGTTCCCTAAACAGCACACGAGTACCCTAGGGAAAGATGGTAGTCTCAATACGTGCTTACCTAGTAAGAGATCTAGGCGGCCATACTAGCAGTTATTCTTGAACATTCCAAGGCCGAATAGCCAGAAGAAGAAGGCAGACCCTGAGAACTGCAACACCATTTTCACCAGTTACCAGGTAGGTAAACATGAGCAGGTAGCCTTTGAGCTGGCAATTTGGCCCCCTAAATAAACGTAGCATCAGCAAGGTGGTATCATGGTTCCCTCATAAGAAAGGATATGCTTCTCGACAGATTCACTATAACCTCATCACACTTGCCAATGCCAGTACTGTTACAACAGACGTGCAGCAAGGCAAGGCAAGGCCGAGGCAAAGCAAAAGCACAGTGAATAGGGGGGTAAGGGGTAGGGGGACAAGGCAAACATTGGATGCGATATCGCACTGTCAAGATCCGTTGTCATGTATGCAGTTACATGGGTTTTGGATGGGATTAGATACCACGTAAGCTGGCTATGATCTTTTCAAGACAGCACAACATAAATATAACATTAAAATAATAAAAATGTTTTAGGTTTTTAGCAAGCTGAGCTGGGAAAGTTTAGTTGTTGTAGTACGAGTATTTGGGCTGCAAGCCTGCAACCACCAAGGAGCAAAAACCAAGACTTTATTGGACATAGGCAGATAACTAGTAGACATATTGCAAGTAATGCGAGCTTTGAGTGAATACCTTGACGTCTTTATGCATATTCTTCTACACATGCACATGAATTTCCAATATCTTATAACTTGGACGTTTGTCCGACTTCGCCCCTTTACACTTATGCGGCTTTTTGGTCGCGCTCCTAGCTTGGGTGTCAACGCAGTGCAATACCTCGTCAAATCGTATATGCCTGACGATAATCATGGCATGACGATAATGGCATTGGGGAATCTCGTGTTGTCCTAGAGAGGAAGAGAAGCAAGAAAAGAACAGTGTACATTTGAGCGGTGTGTTACACTACCTACCGCCATTTACATTCGGGAATGGAGCGGAGGGAGGAGGGAGGGGAGAGCGCATACGTGTAAGGTCAATCTAGATAGGTATGCCTTGTTCCTTCTATCATTACATAGATTCTGAGCGTCAGCATTTGCTTAGTTAACAATTCTCCATGGATGAGAGACGGACGTCGGACAGCAGAGAAGGGCAGTATTGACAGCAGCTCGTGACTCTCCGTCATATCTCAGGTAGACCTCTTCTATGTCCGACATGCAGACCTCTGTTATGGCACACAGTAATGCTTTTAAATCAGGGTCAGGGTAAGGGCGTATTGAACAAATCAGTGTGTAGTCAGTCAACTTTGTTGCGAAAGACCCTGTTTACGAGTGTATATCTAGGTAGTTGAGATGGCCAGAACGCACCAGATTCCTGTTTTATCTACCGAGGCACTGCACAACACATATGTACTGACCTTACCATGATACTACTATCTACGTATAATAGGTGAAGATGCAAGAATGACACACATACACATACACATACGCATACACGCAGAAGCAGAAAACAGATAGGTATACCTATGCCTGCCACCCTGAGCGGCAAATGGTAAAGGACAGGAAGACGGAAAGCTGGAGATCCAAAGCCGTGGGCGCATACAAGTACGAGTACACGTGCTGATGGACCGCTATGATGATCTGCCACTATACTAGACTAGTTGTTCAACTCATAACCCGTAAGTATACGGATATGTTCTCCCTAAGCCACGGAAGACATTGGGGCGAAGCGGGGAGGCCAAATATAGAAAATTCATTTTTGCAACAAACGTATGTATAGACTTTAAAAGTCTCAAAGACATCAAGCTGACTCCGATACTGCCAGTTGCTTGCAAGAAACAAGCCTTTGGGGGTTTCATTACCGTTCTTGAAACATGGGTCATATGGGAGAATGCTTCAAGAACGCCCCCCTTGAAAGTTATCGGGTGCATGTGTGTGCACATCCGTATCTGTGTGTTGCATTGCTGCAATACCTAGTACATGTCCTGCAGGATATCGGAGTTCTCGTGCTAATAACTACGAGCAGATATTGATGGTAAATGCATTGCTGTTTGTATTTGGCCGTCATCAACTTTCTTAGAAACTCAATATATACCAAGTAGGTTGAATTGTCATGGTGTGTCCTAAAGGATGATTGATTTGTAGCTTACTCCCATTATTGCGACCAAACATGTGTACTTGTAGATACCCTTGGGACCGGCACACTGGTTAATGACAGAAAGCAAGAAGATCAAATTCAGCTTACCACATGGCACACGTAGATACATAGTAAATAGACAGGTATTCCGGACAATACATCACCTGCATCATCCGGCTATTCCGATCTCAACCAGACTAATAAGTATCTACTCGTACCTTGGTAGAAGCAACCTGGGATGTTGGTTGGTCAGGTAGATACCCAAAGTATAGGTAGACTAGACGGTCTGTGTTAATATACTTACAATATAACCTACTCGTATCTGTCATGCCTAGCATTCTACAAACATATTATCCATCCTCTGCCTTGCCTTGCTTTGCCTCGCCTTGCCATGCCTTGCCTTGCCTTGCCTTATTACCCCTAATATAGACTTTGCTCCTCCTCCAAGCACATGCCTATCGGCAACAGATGGTAATACTGTAAATAATGTCATGTATGTTGGTATTAAGAAAGGCGGGGAGGGAGCATGAAATAGGTACAAGGTCTGCCATGATGTCCCGATGACTCCTCACTTTTTATCCACCCTCCCGGCCTCACCTTGACAAGAACCGTGACCTCTGACCCTCAAAACAATCAATTGTTCATTTCTCGGCATCGTAGTGGCTGGGAGCTACTGGGGGCTGTTGTCCATTGTGAATTTGTGCTTCAGTCTTGCAGGCGCGCTAAGCTGCATAAGAGAGGGCTAAGCCAAAAGATGTGTAAATGCCCCATCTATAGTTACCCACACCCCTATGATTACCCTGGACTTGTTAGGTAAGGTGGAGCTGAATCATCCAATAAGATGCTACGTAATAAAATACTCAGCTTTTAGCAAAGACATTGGAGTGATAAAGCTACGCCCGATGTGACGTTTTCCAACCACCTCCGGCCTTTTAATGAGTCTTCCTACGGCCAACGAAAACGACAGAAGCTTCTATGAACACCCCCACCTTACTTTATCTGTTGCTCATCTGTTCTTGCTCATCTTGGACTCGCGCCGTGGAGTAGGAGTTCTTGGGGGAAATGGCTCTTGTTTACTGGCTCGTCTGCTACAGGGTTTGTTGGTGGTGGCGCCTCTTGAATAAGGTAGGAGCGAGCACAGCAGTACATACTTTACCTACGAGTACATACAGGAGACACATACTAACAGCCTACAGGCTAGACTACAACACACACAAACGGGCTCTCAAGTATCGAGGAGAAATGGATTATGGGTACACACCAATTCCCATGCACGGAAAAATCCACCTCGTCCTGACCGTCTCCCCTGGGGTCAGTAGTGCAGCCCGGAATCTCAAGTATTCAAAACTCGTCTGTACCC
The DNA here is from genome assembly GCA_022579005.1 of Poronia punctata. Lineage (NCBI taxonomy): Eukaryota > Fungi > Ascomycota > Sordariomycetes > Xylariales > Xylariaceae > Poronia > Poronia punctata. The sequence goes on from MU401538.1 coordinate 129,908, forward strand.
CAAGCAACAGCCGGGCGCCCCTGTTTCCCCTTTCCCTCATCGAACAAAGCTGGCGCAATGTTTGATTATACTGTCTAAAAGACCGGAGAAAAGAGGCGACTTTCTTGAAAGTCTGCTCGAGTGTTCATCTGTGTGTATCAACACCAAGTTAGATCACTCATATTTTTTTAACAACTTTACTTCTCTCAACAAACACCGGCTCATCAACTTCAACTTCTTCCTCTTTGTTGCCTTGCCCATCTCTGTAACTGTCCGCAGTGGCATTTGCTTGCACTCTTGCGCCCAGACAAGGAGGACTTTGCACACCAGATCATCAAACTCTTCAACGCCTCTCTCCCTAATGGCCACACTCATCTAGACAAACCTATCAAAAAAGGAAAAGGAAAAGGAAGAAAAAAAATAGAGTGACAAGAAACACCCAATCCCTCACTAGTAACTTACAACACATGTCCTAATCGGTCACCTCTTTCACATTCCCGTCTCTTCTTTTCCCGTTCCTTGATGATTCACATCTCCTCTCAATTCTTTGTTTGCATTACTCACTTGCCACCGGCGTTGGAACGGGAGGATCAATATCATCGATTTATTTCTAGGCTTCCTCCGCCCAGGCGTCACGGGCTCTGATCAGTCAGTCTTTTTTTCGTCTGTATTTTTGTGCCGCCAGGAGTCATCTCTTTGTCCGTTGGCACCCAGCCCCAGTCTAGGCTTCTTCTCTTGCCTCTTTAATTATTAGCCACAGCACCTTGGCCCTCCTGCCTGGGTGTGCGTACAATCCCTTCCGAAGGACCCAGTTCTACCTAGTGCCCTCCCCAGTCTCCCGCTTCCCATCAAAGCTAGGGAGACCTGTACCACCAAATCCAAAGTACCGCCGTACCTTGCAGTACCACCCCCAGCCTAAAACGACCGAGACCAGGCCTCTCTCTGGTAGCGCCCTGGCAGCCTTCGCCACCTAATCAGCAGATAAGAGTCATCCATCAGGCGCACCCACTGTTGCAAGGACTGCCATCAGGTACCACCGCCTATCTTGTCAATCAAACTGGCCACCCCTTCCGTCTTCGGTTGCCCCTTTGCCATCAACTCGACTCATCCTATCATCATAGGATCCATTCTGGACATTGGTTACCTGTTACTCGCCTGTCCCGTCTGCCTCGGAAAAGGACCACGTTTATAACCGGCGTCTATCCCACCTGTCCTGAAAGTACTTATCATAGAAACGTGATTGCAAAAGGAAAGGACAGCGTACCCTTGCATAACTTGCATAACCATCCGCACTCGACTTCCCGGTCATACATAGCAACCTTGTCTACCACCCGGTGGTACCTACATATTGCGATACCTACCCGCCTAACGACATTGCATAATCCGTCGACGCGCTCGCCCCCCTATTCGCAGGCGCTCGATCGCGACCGCTTCGCCAGCGTTATCGTCCCAACACGCCAACTTTTGTGACACCTAGGTAGCACAGCAGCCAGCTCTATGAGTATCTAACTGGTGCACCTACCGTCACACCCTTTTCTTGTTTCGGCTGAAACATACAACACAATGCTTGCGAAATACGTACAATTTACTCCAGTCGTCCGTCCAGCTCTGTCCTCCGGTCTGATCGTTTGTGAAACCTCGGTGCAAGTGTGCATCTAAGCTCGAATTCTTTCGAATCTTTGAAGCTCAATAACAGCGCACATATATGCTGCTGTTGTGAGGACGCTACTTTGACGATAGGATTTCGCGATTTACACCAAGGTTTAACGATCTGATTGGTTGACTGCTTCCGACGGGCGACTGGAGGCTTAACTTTTACCGCCTCCCTCAAGATGATGCGCAGCGATTATGATTTGCTGAGCTTTACCAAACCTTACGACGATGGCTCTTACAGCTCTTCCCTAGCCTCGTCTGCTTCCTCGTCCTCATCGGCCTCAGGCTCAGGATCGGTATGGTCGGATCTCGGGTCCCATATTTCCGATAATACAAGACTATCTTCCTACGGATCCTCATACTCGGACACGGACCAACCCGAGTCGCAGTTTTTCTGCCAGCCATCAGACATTCGTCAGGCCGTCTCAGAATCCAGCCTCTCGTGGCAACGGGTCTACCAACAAGAACTACATGATACACTACAGACAGCACAGGCTGCCCCTGCAGAACACACACCACATATACCACGACAAAACCCTCGACGGACTAATAACAGTGCGGTAACCAGGAATGGCCCCCCAAGTCTCACCCGTCAAAGTGACCGCAAGGTCAACTTTGTGGATAATCTTGTCGGTAAGCTTAGATTGGTCGGCTCCAATAACCCCGTTACAAACGCTGAACATTCTAGATTCGTCAACACAAATCGTCGAAGCCATATGGCCATTAGCTTCAGTTTTTCACCGGCAAGAAATGGGCCATAAAGCTGTACTACCGCTGCGGACTTTCATCCAGGAGACGTTGCGCCGCTCACGCACAAGTTACTCTACCCTACAAGTGGCCTTGTACTATTTGATCCTCATCAAACCACATGTCCCCAGCCATGACTTCACCATGGAACAACCCGAAGACGTCCACGCAACCCGCGCTCTTCAATGTGGCCGGAGAATGTTTCTGGCAGCACTAATTCTAGCATCAAAGTATCTACAAGACCGCAACTATTCGGCCAGGGCGTGGAGCAAGATCTCGGGACTCGCAACCCAAGAAATCAACCAGAACGAGATGGTCTTCCTGAGCGCAGTGAACTGGAAACTTCATATTACTGACTTGGTTTTTAAGCGCTGGACCGAGGTAGTATTGAAGTATAGACCCTCTCAACCTCCCGCGTCTGGTTCGGCTTGCCTCGGAGCGTTTGAGAAACAGAACCAGGATTGGAAGAATCTTATTCTTCAGCTTGACCCCGATCTGGACAACGTCGAGGTAGTGATTCCTATCAGCTCCTCTCCGACGTTAAGCGCCATTCCTGGACCGCCGACATTGCGACCTCCTTCGACTCAACGGAGTCTGTCTTCGCTATCGGTTGAGAGTGCCGATACGACTCCTACACCGGCCAACTTCGTTACCCCAACGGTGATGGAGCCATCCCCAGCCTCTGTATCAACTCGTGGACGGCTGGCTCCCGCTCTGGGGTTACTTCCCACGCCGCGTTTAACACCTCAGTCAACTGGATTCTGCACCCCTGCGGTTACTGCCACAGCACCGTTACTTGGAGATAAAGGGTCGATGAGCTTTGCTATGGCCCAGGCTGCACAGTTGTCGGCCTCCCACAGTCTAGACCGGTGGCCCGGTGCTATTAACACATCGCCCCGAAGCTATATGCTGACGCGCCGGCCTTCTGTTACCAATTCTGTGTCGTCGGCATCTTCCCCGGAGTCGATGGTCTCGGATTCATCTCGTACATCACGATCTTCCTCTATCTCGTCAGCATCGTCGCTGGCCGGCGCGCCGTCTGTCAAGCTTGACGTCCGGGCGCGCTGCCGCAACGCGATGCTGTACGGAGAGAGGTATAGCATGAAACCGGCCATCGCCTCGGTTCCTGAAGATTACGAACAGACATGTGTCACGTCTTCGCCCGAATCCTTCACCGGCACGGTGGGAAAGGAGCTATACAACATGACACTGGAAACGCCATTGGCACGGCGGGACTGTGATTTGGAGGATGCTGCCGATGCGGCGCGCGCTCTTCAAGAACTTCAAAATAACCGCGGGTTAGACTCGCAGATGCACCCATCAAGACGACGACCACGGACTCTCAAGCGGAGTCGACGGGTATCAGTGGATAATACGCTACAGGAGAATGTTCGGGCCATCTTGAGCAGTCCATATTGCCACGAAAAGGAGTGGCAAGACGGAACGGAAGGCGCCCGGACAGCCGATGCTGATGACCGTCAAACACCGGTATACACTTCCCCCGAGGGTTGCAGGAAGCGGCTTTGCTGCCACACCGATGCCATGAACTACGTTATCCCTGCAATCCATCCCGCAGCCGGGGGGCCGGGTAGGCCAGGCATGTGGGAGGGTATCTTGAATTAAAATTTTCGAAAGATGTAATATTTCGGCTTTTACCACAGCTTTGATTCCGTGTGACAATATTCAAGCTTTTTTTCTTTGTCAAGGGCGGGAACCGCATGGAACCCCGGATTGTTGATAACACACGGTGAGGCTTACCTAGTTCATAGACTTCGGGGGAGGCGATTTGGAGATGCTCGAAAAAGCGTGTCACCGTCATTTGCATGCATTTTCCGGACTACTTATGGCATTATCAGGAGGGGTTTTTTACCAGGAGCTAGTTGTTTGATTGATTTCTGTACGATTGGCTATGCCATGTTATGCTATGCTTTGTTTGGCCTGTTGGGTGTTTTAAGGGGCTAATACTCGTCAGAGTGGGCAGGAGGAAAGTAAGGGGAAGCGCGGCCGGTTACAGAGGAGTTACGAGACGTCAAGAAAGTGTTCCACGATAAGTTGGAACTGAGTGTTTGTTGGTTCTCCATCCCCGCCTGCTTGCTTTTACCTGCAATCGGCAGTTTACCAATCGATCGATATTGGCGTCGTCGGAACACGCCGCCATTTCTCGGTTCGGTAGCTGCGACAAGACAGAAGACTGCGAGGGAGCCGGCGCGGTGAAGAACACCCATCTACAGAATACCACCTGCGTATCGAAAAGCGACTAGGAGGCAACTAAAAGGATTCGCATGACTCTTGAGAGCAGGAAAGATCCAGTGAACACGACATATTAGCAGCTAGTTACCAAATCTGAAGATCCGCTTTGAGCTGGGCCGAACAATTGCCACGCCGCGAAAGAGAAAAAAAAAGAAGCAAATGATGATGACTATGCCTTTAGGACTTCTACTACGAGTACATAGTATGTGGATATGGATAAATTATTGACCTTCACTACCGAATTGTTGGCTGATTGATAACGTGTTTACCAAAGTTGCCAACGGCATAGGCCCGTCTATCGATTCACCTGTGACCAATAGGGAGTGTATGGTTTTGCTTACCATTTTGTCAAAATAGGCACCAGAATGCCACGCATCCGTCCTACCCATCCTAGGATTCCATTCCTGTCGGCCGGTGGGTGAGTCATTTGGTATCTGATCTGAAATGTCGGCATCCGATTTCCGACCAATGAGAATCCCGCATTACGAAGCACTAATCCCAGCTCACTAGGCCCAGTAAATCTCATTGGATCTCAGGCGACCTCGATCTGCCAAGGACGAGAAGCATTCGTCTCAAAAGCATCGTGACCGGACTACGAGCCCGAAGAGAGAGACGACATCTAATTATCTAGTATCATGGCATCTTGAACATGCGGCTAGCATGCTATCTATCAAAGGTGGGTAGGTTGGTCAGGTCACAAGACATAAGGGGCCCCTCCTCCGGCCAGTTACCCACAAACTTTGATCCCTCGAAACACCATGTAAGGACAAGTCACCAGCGTGAATCCTTGCCCGCTTTCTGGAGTATTCCCCGTTCACGATAGTTAAAAAAAAAAAAACCACACTTCCACGACGGAGCTCCGGATAAGTTGTTCGCCAAGATTCTCTTATTTCAATATACCCACCCCAGCAAAAACTCTCCATGTCACGATGGATTGATTGATTGTCTGACGAAGCTTGGCCGAGATGTGTGTGTGGCGGAGTCAATCAGTCAGACTCAGACAGACTATGGCGCTTCATATAACCCAGGTAGGCAGAAATCCCCGTTCCCTTTTCCACCATCGTTATTTATGTGTCCGGCGTTTCCGTCCGTCCCGTCCACATCATACAATATGCTGCAGACACCGACGAAGCCGCGTGGTTGGCGTAAGAAGAAGAAGAAGAAGAAGAAAAAATCCCCTTTTCCCATTTTGCCACAAGTGGAATGGAATCAATCCTATTTTCTCTTCCCCTTCCCGGTCATACTACTACCACGCAGTCCAGTCTAGACTACTTCGTCCGTCATCTGAGTTGCCGCCGTTCTTTCTGCTCACCCTCCCACACCATCACACACCCTTGAAGAGATGAAAACTTGCGGATAAATTTTTTTTTTTTCCTTTCCATCCAAGCAGGGAAATTTTTACGGTAAATACCTTACCTACCTACGTACAGTACCCACGCGATAGCCCTCCCTCGTCTTTGCTGTGACTCATCCGGTAGGTATCGTAACACACCTGATGTTTGTTTGTTTGTTTGTTGGTTTATATTGAGTAGGTACTGTATTTTACATACCAACCCTTACCTACCTACCTACCTACCTAACCTATAACAAAAGATCATACAAGTCAATATTTGGCAAGTTTATACGCACGTACACGTACGCACGCACCTCGGTAGGTGTGTATTATAAACGATAAGAATGTAGGTAGGTAGATAGGTAGGCATTTAACTTTACGTTATTCTATCAAAACTTCTCTTGCAATGCAATACAAAACAAAACAAAACAAAACAAACATCCTGCGCAGACCATGATCGTCACGTGTACCGTACCTATACCTATATACCTGTATGTACCTACCTACCTAACTCAACATTTGGAGGGTTCTTGTCAAATAAAACAGATCAAAAAATAACACATAAAACTATATCTCACGAAATATGTCCATCCATCCATCTAATAAGTCCCTTGTATATCTTCAACCTACAGGGTCCGTCAAGATATAATATTATTCATCTAGTGTATAATCCATATAGACAGGGCCCTTAACTTTGCACCACGGAAGCGACAGCGATATGCTCTTTGTAATGTAATTCCCGTGGCCATACCTAGCTACGATACAAACCTAACCTAACCTATCTATCTATTCCTACTAGCGATACTCAAAGTATGCCTTGTCAAGTAGGTCCCTAATGAGGTATGTATGCAGTTGCCTCTATCTACTTATATGTAGACAAACTGTATATATATGTTGAAAGAGAACAGCCCAACAGACCTAAGAGTAACCCAGCTATATTGTCTAGCTTTCGTACAACTAAACTCAAGGTCTCCCTGCGACTATCTTATTTACTGAAGCCGGATCGTTTATAACTGAGATACCTTATTTCATCCATGAGGAACTGGGACAAGAGGCAAATACATTAGGGACCACATATAAACATCACCGGGACACCGTAAACTCTCATAGAACGCAACGAGCTTGTTTTTTTCTGCCGAACTACTAACAGAGGCTGCTACTCAACTGCTATTTTCTTGTTTTCTTCTCCGTTTCGGAGGACTACGATAGTAATCCTCGCCATACTAGAAGAACGCAAAACATACAAGTCCTGCAACCCCCAGTATCATCGTACTCGTCTTGCGTTCACATACTAGACCACTATCTTTCCCAATCATCAAAGAAAGATCCGGACATCCTTTGCCAGTTCACCTTGGCGGCGTACTGCCCTCAACATGAGAGCTTGGCGAGCCAGAGCTCTTAGCCCTCTCCGATTACCAGTCAGCACCGGCGCCCCATCCACCCTGGTCGTCATTGCCACCTTTAGCACCCTCAGCAGTAGCATCGCCACCGGTAGGTGCTCCCCATCCATCGCCACCGTCTCCGCCATTGCTGGCGCCCCAACCTCCGTCTCCTGCTCCATTGCCCCAGCCGTCGTCACCGGCCTCAGGCTCCTCTTCGTCCGTGTCATATTCGAACTTGAGCTCTTTCTCCTGGGGTTTGTACGGCTCAAGGAATTCCGGAACCATTTGACCAGTCTCCATAAGAGTCATGGTCAGGAGCTTTGCGATGGGCTCATCCCTCTCGGTATAGAAGGAATAAGCTGCGCCAGAATGGCCAATGCGTCCAGTGCGTCCTATATTTACCATGTCAGCAAAGGCTCACAGGCCGCCAGAGAAGTCAAGGGTTACGGTACCAATGCGATGAATATATTCCTGGATGCCGCCGTGCTCCATACTGGGCAGGTCATAATTGATAACGGTCTCGACATTTCGTACGTCAATTCCCCGAGCAGTGACGGAAGTAGTCACAAGAAGCGGGGCATCCCCTGATCGGAACGCTCTCATGGCATCTTCACGCTCGCGCTGAGTGCGATCACTATGCATGGACGTGGAAGGTGCGCCCTTGTTGAACAGATAATCGTCCACATCGTCCGCCGTTCTCTTGCCGTTGACGAAAATGATAACGCGTCCCCGACCCACGACACCAAGAAGGTCCCACAGGGCTTGCTTTTTCCTATGCGGGTCGGTATAGATAACCTCTTGTTTGATATTGGCATGGGTGCTCCCAATGCGGCCGACTTTGATGCGGATGTGGGTCTCCGCTAAGTGATGCTTTGCGAGTTGTCGAATGGCTGTGGGAAACGTCGCGGAGAAGAGCATATATTTCACGTTTCCCTCTTCCTGTTCTAGGATAGTTGTCAGTCATGTTACCACGCAGTGACCTTTTAAAACTCACCACCACCGCTGAGGATCTTATCGAGATCCCAGTCCGCCTGGAGCATCTCGTCGGCTTCATCGATGACCATGAATTTGACCCGCCGAAGGGACAAGACGCTGGGACGTTCCATCAAAGCGATTAGACGGCCAGGGGTCGCGATGAGAAGGTCGCATCCTTCCTGGATCCTCTGTATTTGGGCGCTCTCGGGGGCACCGCCGTAAGCGGCACAGGGCCGCAGCATCGTACGATAGCAAAACTTTCGAGCCTCGTTGAAGATCTGCACGGCCAGCTCGCGAGACGGAACTACAATAACCACAAGGGGTTCTCCCCGGACGCGGTCTCCTTCATGCATAGGACGCGGTCCAGCAAGCTTTTTGGCCTTGCCCATCAAATGATTAAGAATCGGTATGAGATAGGCGGCAGTCTTGCCGGAACCTGTAGATAAGCGTTAGTAGTTGGACGTGCTCAGAGCACCTACGACAGTGAAGTCATTTGCATACCAGTCTGCGCGATGGCCAGGAGATCAAAGCCCATGTTGATGGCAGGAATGCAATATCGCTGAATAGGCGTGGGAGTCTTATAGCCGCACAACTCGATGTTACGCTCCATGGCCGGATGCAAACCGGCATCTTTGAAGGTAGTGATGGGCAAAACGCGCTGAAGGCCTTCTTGGGTCACCTGGATCTGATCAATTCTGATAAAAGTCAATAAATATTCATCACGAGGAAGTTGTACAAGAAAAGGCAAAGAAAGACCCACGTGCTGAAGTCGATGCCTCGTGGGTCACGGGAATCGGGATCACCAAAAAGCTGTAGCTCGAGCTTTGGAAGGGCGGGGCCAATATCTCCCTCTTGGCCATCCCACTTATACACCTCTGCGCTTCCATCCCACGTATAGCCGTCATTGTCTTCATTATAATTATAGTTGCTGGGCTTAACTTCCCATTGCGGGCCCGTTGGCGCGGTTTGGTCGGCCGTGATACCGCTACCCTGAGTCTCATTTCCATGCGACTTGTCAGGGAGTGCGGCTTTCAAGTCGCTATTATTATCCCACGCAGCCATGATGTTGGCTATCCTTGTAGCTTTCGGAGATCCTAAGAAAATCAGAGTCAATCTTCAAAGTACCACAGACATATATGTCGAGCTTATGCATTCAAATCGGTGAAGGCGCCGAATAGGGCAACGTAAATATCGTATCAATAAATACTCCTCCTTTCTATGCCTGTTGGCATTGGAACGAGAATCAGTAGTTTAGAACCAAATATTATTGACTTACTGCTGTTTCTCTGGAGGGCAAGACCTGATGTAGGCGACGAGAACCTAGTTGTCACACACCTAGTTAGTAAGAGAGGCGCGAGGAATAGACTAATAGAAGTAAATAAACACGAGAAGAGAGGATTGGCCGCATAGAATAGCAACAGCAGCTCGTAAACGCTATGATACGCGATTTTGTCACCTCGAAAAGACAGTGAAGGTAGAGGATGGCAGTAGAGATACAGTACCAGGCAACAAGTCCACGGTAAGGAGCAAATCTTGCCAGGTGGGCTCGGTAGTGGATGTACAAGGCAATAAAGAGAGAGAAGACAAGAAAAGAGATGTACATAGAGCGTGGGAAATACATGGGACTTGCCTCTGGAGGTTAGAAAAGCAGAAGGGAATATTGAACTTGGTATAGTAGCTGAGAGCAGCACTTTGGGAAAAGGCGTACAGTAGAATGGAGTATACCTTGGGCAAGACAAACAGGAAGATCAGGGCAAAGAACTGGGCTAAAGTTTGACCAGCTTAGGAAAACTCTTTTGGGCGTGCGGGCAGATATGCAGCGGTTGGTAGGCAACGGGACTTCCCACCACCTTCCCCCAAAGCTGGGATATTTGTTTGGATAATGCATACCAAGGATTTGAGGGCAGAAAGTGACTGGATTGGCTAGGAAAAGAAACATAGGATAGGTGTAAACACTGGAGGCCGTGATGCATAGAGAGGCAGACCGTCAAAACAAAGAAGGCTCCCTCACCTTGGAAACAACCGGCGTAGAATAAGGAACCAGAGCCGAGGTGAAAGAAAAGGCAAGATGCGCAGAGAGAGACTGTAGTAAATCAATGTACTCACCTTAGAGTAGTAGGCTTGTGTGAAAGACTTCACCTCAAGTCACGTTGATTGGGGATCTTGGTGGCTTGCAGAAAGATGCAAGTGTTGAAGGAAGAAGAAGGAGGAAGGGAGAAGGAAGAAGGAAGAAGGGAGGAGGAGGGTTGGGACTTGGAGGGACTGGGAAGTAGGTGGTCAGATAAGGTCAAGAAAATTGGAAGGTTGGATCCCGTTGGCCGTAGGACCCGCGTTCACATTGTCGACGTCTTCTCGTCAAGAGATATGAGTATATCCACGTACCTTCTACTTGCAAATGGCTAGGTCTGTAGTAACTAAATACACGTATGTGTGAAGTGACTGCCTAGTTGCCATAGGTCTCATATGAGGCATGAGAAACGTCTTGATCACTGATATAACCGAAGGTATAGGAACATTGTAGAATGCCATATAATGCTATAGACCTGCGGACTCTAATTCCCTATGGTGTTTCCAGGTGGAATGAAATGAAGCAGGTACGTGTCCACGTCTATCCAGATCAGGCTAACCTAGATACATGAATACCTTACTTGTCGACGTCGACAAGACCATGACAGGGAAGGGACAGCAACGAGTACCTGCCTCTACACATACCTACTGAGCTCAGTACATGTATAGATGCACATTATCATGTACATAGCTTATGTGACCAGAGTATCTTTGTAAATGATACATGTGTAGGTCGATGGTCATTCAGGCCTGGCTTGAAGATATTAGATAAGTGAATTCGCTTTATTGGAAGGTGGCAGGCAAAGAGAAATGATCTTGGAATACCATAAAGAGCCTGAAGAGCATCGCTACCTAGGAAAAGATGCAAACAACTCTAACATTCAAGGCCTTTATGTAGACAAGATCTCCAGGAGACTGCAAGTATATCCCACGGAAATTAGCGGTATCTAAACCAGGTGAGCCAACAACCAGGTGCAGTGTATCCTCAAACATAACACGTACCTAAACTCCTACTTTTACATGATGTACCCTGTCCATGTGCTTTCATCATCATCAGTTCGTGTGGGACGCTCATAATCTCTCATGCCGTCTGCGAGTGCCTGATCTAGCAGAGCAGCTGCCCGCCCGGCAGCACCTCCCTCCTTTTTCGCCATGTCGACGCCCGTCTCTACGGCATCCATAAACCTTCGTGCAAAAATCTCTTGTCTATCTTGCCGGTTGCGGTAAATTTCGCCATCCTCGTCTCTGGGAGGCTTGAAGAGACCAAGGTATCCAAACGGATCTGGTATCCGAGGTAGCACCATGATACCATCTACCCAATCATTGGGGGTCCAGGGGTTGGGTGCTTCACTCTTGAAGCCGAGATCCAGGAATTTGGCCAATACGGTCATCTGCCGCGGGAAGGACTGGCCAAACTTTTTGGATCCAAACGTGGTTCGTGGGGCCGACGTCCAGCCGCCGTTTGTGGCGACCGTTGCCGAGTTGGAGACTGTCCAACCCAAGACGGACATGAAATCTTTCAGAGGTTTGACCCAACAGCCGGGGCTGGCGACCAATTCGTCGCCGGCAACGTCGAGTAGCCATTCCATATAGCTTAGACCATCATCTTTAATGTCTTGAGACAGATGGGTCATAGCACCCCGGATATATAGCATGGCCTTCTGGAGATGCGGTCGGACCTCGTCAGCCGGAATCTGGCGAAGCAGCTTTAGGAGGTTACTCCGGACAGATCTGGACGAATCCGGCATCAACGGCAAGACCTTCTGTAGCAGCGTAGACGTGCCCACCGGATTTGTTGGCGGGTTAGTCGAGAGCTGCCCAGTCAGGTAGGAGAGCGCATCGCGGCGTTGGGTGTCAGTCCGGCTACTCGTGAGAGAGAGCTGGTGATTGAATCGCTCAACGACATCAGGCGCAACCTCGGAGAGCTGCTGTTGCAAGACAATGGCTAAAAATTGGAGTTAGACTACTTTACAGACAAGGAATAAGGTTATGTCACATATCCAATCCTGGCTTACATTTTGAACTGAAGCTGGTGTCAGTGAAGTTGGAGGATTTTGGCTTTGTCTTGCCAACCTTCAGCTTCGGCTTCTGGAAGTCTTTCTTCTTCTCCTTTTTCTTCCTGTTGCTGGAACCCATGACGATTCCGTCATTGGTGCAATTGATAGACAAGACGAAGCATACCTCACGGCAGGGCCAGCACCTGCTTATCTGCCGTCGTCGGGAGGTGAGATAGTCCTGTAGATTGCTATTCAACTTTTTGGCGGTGACTAGAGGCAGAATTCTACAGTGGAGGGGCTACCTTGATGTGGCGCGTTGCTTATACCACAAGGGTACAAGTATACTTGTGTGCGCTGGTATTGATACTTAAATTCCGGGGTTTCTTTACCTCAGATTCAAGTATCTTTCTGATATACTAGCTAACTGCAGGTACCATGTGGCTGAAGCTCTAGACTACCGGTATGTAGGTACATGTATGCACCCTCCCATTCAAACCCCCCGCGATACAAGTGTACATTGAAGTTGTTTATTAAATTCAATGAAACGCCTAATAACAATACTGTTTGTTTTGACGTATTATATGGAGGACTTGTTGTTCTGGAGCTAATCTAACCCATTGGCTGAAGTATAGCAATTATGGAGAAAAACATGGTATGTGCTCACGCGGACGGTGTACAATCTTGATGCCCAAATACCAACCACAACAACAACAACAACGTGCAGGGCACAGTCAATATCGAATCGATGGAGGAAGCTCTGCGCCGACTATCGAAGAAACCCGGGGTGAAGGGGTGGCTCATGCTCGACCGGTCAAACGGCGCCGTATTGAAGACGAACGGACAGATCGCGACTATTCGGCCGGCCAAATCCACCTCCAATACCGATAATAACGGCGCGTCGCCTTCGTTACCTATGCCTACTGGCGCATCGTTCTCAGCCGACGTCAATACCAATACAAACAACGAGACACAAGCTGCGCAAGAATTAGCGAGCATGGTGTGGAGCTTCATGAGCTCAGCCGGTAGCTTGGTCGGTGAAATAGATGCCGAGGTATTGACCCTTCTCTACTTGACCTACATTCTCTCTTGGCTGGGATTGCCTACTGCCTACTGCCTACTGCCTACACGCGCACATGGTGATAGATGGAGCGGAAGAGTGCTGACGAATGATGTGTTCATCTATGACAGGACGAGTTGAAGCTGCTGAGACTACGCACGAGGAAACAAGAATTCGTCATTGTACCTGAGCCGAAATACTTGCTAGTGGTCATACACGATACACCTCCGGTTTAATTGCTTGCTTGTCGGGTGGTATTTGCGTGGATTTATTTCATTGACGAAACTTGCTAGTACACGGTGTAGCAAAGTCATCGGTACCGGCTGTGTCCTAGTTTTGCTGTTACCCTCACGGATGGTTATTTTTGATGCGAACTCGCAGGAGATTGCTTGTATGGGATGGCGTCCTGGAGAACTTGATACCCTATATCTGAGAATAAAACATTAATGTACATGAACAACCTCCCCACTCGAGCATTCGAGAAGCATTGCCTTGCTGTGCCGGCTACTTCGGGGCTGTTGCATAGTTTGGGCACTAGTGCTGATGGTGTTGTAGCAGCATACGGCCCTGTTACGGGGGGGTGGCAAGGTTAGGAGAGAGTTTTCGGGTTTTCGGATCCCGCCTCGGGCATGATCCAATGTCGGGTTAGGTAGGTATTCTCGGCAGTCCGTTGTTCCCAGCCCAGTCTAGCGAGTTAATTCCCAGCATAACGTCCAGCGTCAGAGGGAGACAACGGCGACCCCTCCCCCCCCTAACTAGTGCCGCAAGAGCCCTACCTTCCATAGCCCACGACAACCTTACCTAGATGACCTTGGGTCGAGTAGGCCCGATGTTCTGGTTGTCAGCTACTCCAAACAGATGTGTCAGACTCCGTACCGTCGATAGGGGCGTGTCGATATGAGGACCCCGGTCCGTAAGGTATTTAGGTACAACAGCAGGAGACGGTGGCGAAGCAGTGCTGGGATAATGGATAAGCTCTTCAATGTAGAGTTTATCCAAGCTTCGCTACCTTATGAAGGCAAGAGGCCGCGAGGGTAACGTACCCGATAACAGGAGACTGTCCCGCTTTGCAGATCAGCCGTCACAAGGGGTCAGCATACACTTTTTCCGGTTGAGAAGTCATGTGTGCCAAGTTGTTATTGTCCTTTAAACGATCATTGGCTTTTGGAATGTTCAGGAGAAACGCGATGTGACCCAGAGGTATCCTTCGAGGAATCAGCTAACTTGACCCTATGCAGGCTGAATGATGCTATCCTTGTGGGAAGGGCTTCTCCCACCGGCAACCGACTAGTGACAAATCATGGTCGAAGTATCTCGCTTTCCGAAACTAGTGGTTCTAGTCCTACAGCGATTGTCCCTATAGTCGGTAGGAAATGGGCCATGATATTAAAAATAGTTATAGGCCACTGAGTTGTAAAGAAACTCCAAAGCGTTGGTGGACGCTTTCCCCGTCCTGCTCAATGACGCTGGAAATATGCAAGGCTGACTGGGAACTTGAAAATCATACGCGGCAGAGGGACAAGGGATTGGACTCGTCAAAAGGGCCGAGTTTGAAAAGCACGGGGTGCGTGTGTGTAGAACGATGCCCGGCTGTTCGGACCTCTCGTCAATGCTTCACAATTCGGCCGCCCGTCATACCTAGACTACCTGGGAGAGTATCACTGAAGGCTGCGGGCTCGTCGGGATACTGGGCAGAGTTGCCGGCGCCCTAACTTTCTAGGAGCGGTAACCCGTACAAGCAAAGGTCTAACCTCTTTAGCAGCAATCGTTGCTGGTGTGGGTTTGCCACGCGCGGCTGGGAAGGAATGCCGCCATATCAATGGCCATAGGGTGGCTCACGTGCTGGCTGGCATCCCAGCTGTCGATCAATAAAGGTACACGTAGTTGAGCTAGCGGTTACGAGAACACCCCGTTCTATGGAAAGTCATAAAGTACCTAACGCATTCGTACAACCGCCCCTATGACATGGCACTCGAGGCAGTTGTCCATCAGCCGCAAGATCGAAACAAGACAGTCGCAGTGGCCCTCCACGTCGCACAGACAAAGAACAACGAGGCCTGTCCCCCCCCCCCCCCCCGGGTCTTGGATGTGACTATGTGCGTACCGACTGAGATTATGGTCCCGGTTTGGTAGCCCGGAATACCTTAGTTTGTGAGCTCATGCGACCATGGGATGTCGTCAGCGAACTTGAAACGTTTCTTCTTCTCCACTAGCCTAATGCGCTCCGTTGTTGATGATTCGGGGGTGGACCGACTCAAACTGAACGCTAGGTAAGATAGACTGCCTGTTCCCCTCGGGCTGAAACCAATGGCCGGGACACAGCAAAGGACGCTGGGCTAAATATCTTCTCGATAGGACACAGGTTAGAAACTAGGTGTATGGGCGAGGAGTCCTCGAGAAGGGGATCACCGGTTAACCCTGCATCCTTCATGCTGTATCCCTGACTAGATTTGTCAGGCCAGGGGAGGTGTAAAAGGGGGGTTTGCTTGCGAGGTCGCATAATAAGTCCTCGTCGAGCCATTCGAGAAGAAAATAACAGTGGTGTAGTGGGCTATCCCTGCAAGAGAGACGTCGGACTATACTTTTGTAGATGATCTGAACATGGGTGCCACGTCCCACGAGATCCATGTTGTTTCAGCAGGACTCCACAGCGGCTGAGCCGCGGACGGCCGAGGGACCTTACAGCAAAACTTCTTTTAGCCTTCACTTGGCGGGACAGTATACCTTTTCTCTAAAGTCCCTGATGTTGGGCCTAGGGTTTCCAATTGGCTCCAGAGAACCAAGCTCATGATACCCCTGGAAAGGGACCGAGCCATGAGACGCCTCGAAACCTTTTCTGTCATCCGTAGATTGGCCCCCCGCTTCTGTAAGACTTCTAGAGCCCTTCTCCAAAAGCCTACGGTTGAAAATAGGCATAAGCATGAACTAACAAAACATGATGTATCACCATGCGAGT
Organism: Poronia punctata; assembly: GCA_022579005.1. Lineage (NCBI taxonomy): Eukaryota > Fungi > Ascomycota > Sordariomycetes > Xylariales > Xylariaceae > Poronia > Poronia punctata. The sequence continues at coordinate 146,304 of MU401538.1, forward strand.
CCGATATTGTGGGCCTAGGTAGGTCTGCCTTGTCGTTAAGGCTTCCTACGAGTATCTGCAGGTAGCGAACGTGATCTGCTCTTGCAAATCTTAAGGAACTACGGGATACTTGAAACCAGTAAAAATGTCCATGCTTCCATTCCGCCTTGTGTTATTATTAGTTTCACCTACCTAGTATAACCCCGGGCCCTAAAGGCCGGTTGTCCCTTTACGGAGGCCCTACTGTACGTCGGAGGCGTAGTAGGTAAGTACTTAAAGTACCTAGATGAGCATGTTTTTACAATCTGGACCGAGCTAAACAGCGGGTATGGGCTGATACGAACTCCTGGAACTTCTTAGGAAGGCCCAGGAATGAACATGCCTGTGGCCTTCCTTCTTCGGCCTTTAAGTCTATCGAGGTAACGTCTTATGATGAGAGGCACATTATTTGCCGTCCCCGAGCAATAATTATATGCACTATCCAAGTCCACCTGAGTTGTTAGTTCGGTGCTTGTGAGGCCTATGGAGGCAGCTAAAACTTGAGCCTAACAGGAAGAGTCACTCAAAGCCGTCGCTTGAGTTATCGCACGTACGTGTAATTTTGCATACACCGTACTTTGACTATTATAAGACTCAGGTCTGGTGAGTTGGGGGGTAATTACCAAGTCCTCATCTATCACGAGAATCCGTCGGCACTTCCAGGGCGAAACCCATACGTGGTCGGCCACTACGGATGTTGACATATATCGGGAGGATATAGAACGTCAACACTGTGATTCCAATCTCATACTTATCCTACTTACCTAGGTGCCTCAGGCTCGATGTATCGACTTTTGACCCTAATAACGCCAGAACGCTCCCCCGCATCCCCCTCATTTTACCCCACACGTGTTAATACCCCCCTAGCGCGCCATCCTACTTTACCCCAGAATATGTACCTAAAACCCTGCCATTTCACTGTGAGAATGTCATCTAGCACCGCGAGATACCTACCTCTAAACCACCTGGTTGTCGACTGGACCTCGCCGATCTGACATGCCTGCAGCTGTCTGTTCCTTTGCTAAGTCTCAGTAGGATACTCTGTGGACTGATCTAGGTGATTTCCTAGAACTCCCTCAGGCACTTTACACGTAGTCAAAGGAACCAACCTGGACCTCGGGCGTGTAACGCAGCCTTGATAGTCTTCAATTTATTCGTACCCGAGTTAGTCTAACGGCGGGATGGTAGCCTTGACAGGGCACGGTACAATTTATATCGGCGTCTCGCGTCTCCCACCTCTTCGGCGGCAAGGGGCATATAAATAATAAAGGTGCCTACAGTGACACCAAGAGGCGTCCGACTCTTTTTGCAGAGGTCGCGGTCTAGATAAACCCGCGGCGGCGGAACAAATCCGCAACGTCGAGATCAAAACCAAGTCAAAACTAAGATGGCGGAACTGAAAAATCCTTAACACAGCCAGTTTAATCTCGGTTGCAAATGTGTGTAATCAGACTCCTCAAGTCTCAACCTAGACTCAACTTTCCTTTAACCTACAACTGGCTAGGAGGAGCCGAGCTTGAAGGCTAAGCAAAAGCGGTGATGGCGCTAATCCCTGTTTGTCGGCTTCTTTGGGGATTGGCAATAACCTTCCTACACCGTACGTGTACGTGTACGAGTACAAGCAGGTGCCGGGCAGCCCAGGGCCCAGGCACGCCAGGTTCGAACGTATTATTATGGCTTACTTTGCATACAGTAGCAGTTGGTCTACCTGTCACCTGTGTCGGCTGTACATGTATGTGTATGAGGGAATTCTTTTTGTCCCGTCCAACTGTTATGACTATTCCTTGAATCTGTACTCTCCACTCACTATCTTTCTCATTATCTCTGCGATAGTATCTATCCCTAGCATCTGTTGGTCTGCCGTGAAACGGGTCTACCGGAAGGGGTAAAAGCGTCAAAGGGAGTAGGTATTACCTCTGCGCCCCAATCATTTGAGACACACCAAGTTAAGAAGTTAAGCCGTGGTTGGTTGGCACATCGTAAGCTAATACTATTTGGCCCCAAAAAATAGGCTGAGGCCCCCTAGGTCACACATCTCCGTTGCCCGTGACGTTGCCGTGGCGGTCGACTGTCGACCCCTCTCTCGAGTCTTTCAATCCCCCCCCCCCCCCATACCAAGAACCCATCGCCGTAGTCGCCCGTCAGGGGCACGGTGGGCAAAGCGGATGGCAGGCCACTGCGGCGGGTTCTCGGATTCAATCGCATCATGACTACTTTGACGGAGAACGAGCTGGATAAGCTGTTCTCCGGGGCTCCGCAATTCTTCGCCCGGTCACAAGGATATGGTTCGGGGGCACCTCACCCGTCCGTAGCCTTTCCACTAAATGAAGAGTTGACGATCCGGGACCTCACCGATCATACTCAGATCGAGCATGATGCTTGGGGATGTGTGACGGCCATTCCCCGTCTCATACAACGTGATCCTCAGTCGGCCGTCTCTCCGACCAGCAAGGCGCGGCCCCACTTCAATTCACGATGCCGAGAACGCCCCAGCATGTTGAGCATGCAGGGCTTGGAGAAGGGCACCATGGGCTACCAAGCTGCTCTGGAGCTCTCTGTTGCCGACAGCTTACAGGAAGAGCAGTACGGCTTTGACAGCCTCGGATCCAAGTCTACCGTTATCGTGGAGCAGCGGCAGAGGCTCATCACTTCCCGGGACGCATTGCGTCACATGGAAGACGCGACCATCATGGAGCAGCTCATGATGGTGGAAACCCGATATCACTCAGGCTCAGCCTCTTGGCGGACCGAATCGCGAGATATGTATAATGAGTTGTTCCAAAAGGTCTTGTATCCTCCGACCAAAGTCATCGACTCAAGCGACCCTCATAGCCTCGCGGTACAGATACACGCGCTGGTAAAAGTGCTCGCCATCCCCAACGCCTGGATCGACTTCTCTCGTGTCGAGTGGCGGATGCGTCTGGGCCAGGTCTTGTGGGGTTTCCCGCTTGACGACGAAATCTTCGATGGTTCTTCGATAAATGAGGGAGCTGACGACCACGACAGGGGTGAAGAGCGATACTGGCTATTGCTCCAAATCCTTTTGGCCTGTGAGCTACTCATCCGCCTAGATGCAATCACCGAGGGCGAAGACCTGATCACCACCAGGCTCAAGTCGTCAGACATCCATAAATTTGAAAAGGAGGCCAATGTGTCAGTACGATGGTCGCTTATCCTGGCTCGCTCGTGGCTGGAGAACATCGCCGTCTGCAAGTCGAGCGCGCCGTCGGAACCGTCTGGGCGAAGGAGCTGGTTGGCCACGCTGACGGACAAGATGAGCCTAAAACATGAGCACATGCACGGTGCTCATTATATAGATCATACTCAGCATCGTCGCAGCACCACTTCGGATGACAAATATACGATCAAGGGGAGATATCCAGAAAGACAGGTTGCCGGTTTACTACAATTTGCTCAGAAGCTACGCTGGCCGGGCTTGGACTTATCGCCAGCCAAGGTATACGAGAATGCAATGGCCTTGAGTGGAGGCAGTCCTGTCAACACACCGTCGCCGACGAGAGGTGCTCAGCGCTCATCTTACTTTGGTTCCCACCGGACGGGGAGTCCTGGTAGAAAGCAACTTGTCCGGCGGCGCAAGGTCAAGGCGGCCTTGCACACGTCTGGTTGGTTGTCGAAATCTTATGTCTCTGGTTTCATACTGCCCGGGGAGACATTGGCTCACTTTCTCATGTCGACGTTGCTGGAAAACGACAAGGACGCTCTCTCCGCCGTCGGCCCGATGGCCGATCTTTGCAGTGGTTTTGTATACAATGGCAAAAGCTTTTGGAGCACTTCTTGTGTTGTTGGCCGTGTACTAGCAGCAGGGAGGGGCGCTGCTGAATGCATGGGTTGGGTATCGAGCGACGTAATCCCCCACGAGTTGGGAGACGGATGGATAAATGCCGTCGTCGAGGACATACGTGGTAAGTTTCAAGCTGAGGCTCGACTAGTTTCGATGACTATTTGCTAGGTAACTAACTGGACTGACCTAGATGATATGGCCAAAACTGGCAAGAAAGCCCGTATCTGGGGAAAGGCTTCGGTCGAACGAGAGTCCAAGATACTAGGCGATGCAGATCCGTCAGACCTTCTTCCTGCCGACTTCATCATCCCTCACGAGGCGGCATATCCAGACCGACCACCGTCCAATATCCGGATCGGCTTAAAGTCTTTGAACGTCCATAGTCGGCCGGACAGCGTTGGGACGGTGCTGCCGACGGACAAGCGATCGTCAACTTTCTCTCTGCCCATCAAAGTGCCTACAACTCCGGAATATAGTGTTTCTGTGACGTTTACGATGTGCCATGATGCCAGCAAGCAAGAGATGGATTACAATTTCCCGCTTGTGAAGGATGTCTACTTCGTTACAGCACATCCGTGCGCTGCCTCGAACTATGTGAAATATCTGAAATCCCCCTCGAGCCCTACCATTCGACAGATTGACGTCGGAGAGCACAACTTGACCGACAATTTATCGACTAGCTCAGCACAGATTACAGGTGAGTACGGTGGCATTGGTACTCCTCGTTACCTCCTGCCAAGAGGACACGACTGACTTTTCACGTGTAGGCCATCCGCTTCATCGATACTATACGTATACCGCCATCCACCTGACCGATCTCTTGAGCCGGCCCGAGTCCACAACGCTAGAGGATCTAACGAAAGACACGCCGACACATCAAAGGTCAGCCAGCACGTCGTCTCATACCTCGTCTGCTAACCGGCCACAAAGAGTGCTTGTGATCGATTGTATAACCGGATTTGCACCAACACGCTCGCCCGAGGGATTTTCCCTATCACGCATGTCATCGTTGTCATCTTCGTTTGCGCTGGAGCCTCAGATGACAACACCGACCCAATCCCCCAATGTTAGCTCTCCGGCCCTCGAACGCCGATCTAGCACGGCACTTTCGAGCGGCAGGAAGGTTGAACGGATTGATCCACCGCCTCCGCAGCCCCCTCCTCTCTTGACGGCAGAAAGTAAGACGCACCTTGGCACACGACGTCGACAGTTCGGGTCGGACTTGGAGATGCTCGTTCGTGCCTTTTGTGCTGGTAAGGGCTGGAATGCCATTATAAGCCGTAATAAACGATCATGCTTAGCCTGTGCCATCCGTGAAGCTGGGGCCCTAGGGTGGAGGGTCGTCATCCGTGTGGACTGAAACCCAAGTACATCTATTTCTCTAACGATTATTAATGTACTTACTGTAGCGATACAAGCACCCCTTGTCTGTTTTGGACAGCATATTGTCGAGTGCAGAGCGGGCACACGGGCACGGGGGCACACGAGCATGGGAGGCACGGGAGCACGGGAGGCACGGGAGCACGGGAGGCACGGTATGGGACATCCATTACAGCGTCATTGAATGTGTTTGTGTGACGCAGCGACGGGCTTCCGCCGTATGATTTGGATTATTCAAGTATCCAGCGTGGTACCCACCATTATTACTATTTGATTTGGGTGATAAAACGGGGAGAGACAAGATCAAAGAAACCTGAAGGAGAAAGGAAAAAGATGAATAAAATGGAGCGACATGTATCAGTAGGAACCAAACCTGAAGTACGAGTATGTTTGTGAACATCCCTACTCAGACTAGTAAAATCAATGGAAACGAAAAACACCATGTATTTGCCCCATAACATGCTTCCTCTACCCCCTGAGCGGCGTTTCAGTCATTTTTATTGCTTACTTATTACTTTACCCATCACCTTGGTTACAAAATCCCTCTCTTTTCGACCTGTCATTTCCGGCAAAGGTAGCGCGCATCCGAAACGTGGGAAACACAAAACACAAACATTTTAGTGTTTTTCGGCTCATGAGACGCAAGGTTTTCCCCGTCGTTTCTTTCCGATCCACACATTTAGTCTACTACGAGACATGAACAAACCCTTATATATATTATATGCCTAATCTAGGTATAAGGTACTGCGTCCACGCCGTGTCCATGCATGCATGCATGAAATGAGATGGACGTATACGAGTATGTACCTCTTCTCACCGTAATTACAACCTAACTTGTCTAGGTAGGTAGGTAGGTAGGTATAAAAAAAATCCCATCAACGTTCATGGGCATGGGCATGGCCGGAGCCGCAAAGAAAAAAGATCTCCTTTGTATTTTAGAAATGAGTGTGGGAAAAAAGAGAAAAAAAAAAAAACCCTTACCTTAACCTAGCATCACCGTTACTTTTTTTTTGCAAACCTTTACCTTACCTTACCTTACCTTACCTTACACGTATATCCGCACGGACCACGGAAAAGGAAAATCCAAGGACTTCAAGGGAATTTGTACGTGTAGGTCCGTCTGTCTGTCTCAGTTGTTTGGTGATGTAGGTAAGGTACAGTACCTACTTAACCTACTAGGTTAGTATCTACATAAACCCCAGTGCCAGGTTGATGTCTTGTCTTGTCTTGTCTTGTCTGTCTGTCTGTCTGTCTGACAACTTACTGAGCCTAGCCCCTGTCTGACAAGAGACCAGAAACAAGACATAGACATAGACACGGGGGTGACGGAAGAGCCGCAATGTTGTAATACCTACACAAAAGAAATGTCAAGTCTGCAGTTTCCCAGTTGATCATTTCAAGGATGTCTTGTCTGTCTCTCTTACTGTTACACGGGACGTTTAGGTAATAGGACCTAGCTAATTAGAAGGCTATAGGTGTTAGAGATAGCCCTTTAAATAAAGGGGTTAGATAGGATTAACTTGTTAGTTTTATATTGCATGCACTTGCAAATATAAGGTGCAGACTTTTTTTGTATAAAAAAAATAAAAATTGCTAATTTTTAGTTAAAAATAAAAATAAATAAACTTGTATTTTTTTAAGGCTTAAAAAAAAACTTTTTTTATAAACTTTTTTAGCTTATATAAAATTATTAAATTAAATTAAAGCTATTTTTACTTTTAAGTTATTATATTAAGCTTTTTATTATAAATAATTTTATATTTT